>CAUYQU010061876.1:0-178812 GCA_963574635.1 Cheracebus regulus | reverse complement strand
CCCCAACCCGGAGTCTCCCTAGGCCGCTGAGCCCGGAGACCCCGGCGACTCCCGCGCGGGGAGCCGGGTCTGCGAGGCCGCCCTTCCCTCCCGGCATGCACCATCCCGTCGCCCTCCCCACCCTTTGCCCCCGCCCCCCCCCCCCCCCCCCCCCCCCCCCCCCCCCCCCCCCCCCCCCCCCCCCCCGGCGGGCGGCGGGCCAAGAATGCAGGCTCATATTTAAAAATGAAATCTACTGGCTCCGAAAGGCTTGTAACCGAAATGAGGGGTCCCCACCACCCCCCACTCCCTTCCCATGCTGCTTCTCCAAGGCAGCTACTTTACACACCCACGCCCATTTCTTAACTCTATGTTTCTCCACAATATGTATCACTGCTTATTTGACTCTTTTCATTTTAATTACATTAAAAATTACATAGACATGTTTTTCCTAAAAGTATAGGCTCAAAAATCTGACAGACACCAGGCTTGAGGCCCCACTCCACTGTTTCCTGGCTGTGTGGTCCTGAGCTGATTTCTTGACCCCTCTGAGAATCCATTTCCTCGGCTGTAACATGGGATTAAGAACACCTGTTTGGGTCAATCGTGGGGGTTAAAATGGAATGATTGTGTAAACCTGGGGCTCAGGGGATGCGCGATAAGCCACAGCTGTAGTTTGGGGACCTGCTTGCTAGAGTCACCCCTTGTGGAAAACGAGTAGCTCAGTCCCCAGTGCTTAGAAGGCACGATAATGACAGCTCCATCTCCCCCATGCTGTGCAATCTGAGAGAGGAGAGAGGGTCGTGGAAAGGCTGGCAGATGGAAACAGGGCAGGAGGAGCGGTCTGATGAACATTTCTGCTATGTGTTAGATTTCTGTGCAGCCCGTGTCAGCTTCTTCGTAAGGGACTGATGCTGTGTGCAGCGTTCAGGGGCCCTAGCCCCTGGCAGCCGCATCCTCCAGCCTCCCCTGTCCATATTGCAACCTAGCTTTGGCATCCTCCCCAGACCCCCAATTCACTGGATAAATGGTTGCCTTTGACCTTGTCCTGAGCCCGAGCCAGCCCATCTCAGAGGTCCCCTCCTCCAGAAAGATGCTTGTGATCTTTCCAGCGCTCAGCCCTCCCTTCCCCATCTGTAGAGCCTGCACGTCCAGCGAGGACACTGGCCACCCTTGTCAGGTGCACCTTCTCCCACTCAGATCCTGCTTTCCCCCAGAACTATAAACCCTAAGTGCAGAGGCCTCTGCCGCTCCCTTTCACCTAGAGAAGTTCGGCCCAGACTTTTGTTGGGAGACCAGCAGGGTGACCACATAGTAGGGAAATGGCCAAAATGTGTCAACAGAGAATAAAGGTCCCATGCGGATCCATGTGGCTCCAAATGCCCATTCCGATCAAGCCGCTCAGAACTCCGGCCGTGTATTTTCTCTGTATTTTCTCGTGTATTTTCCCTCCTCCAGTCAAGTTTTATTGACCAAGTATTTGCCAAGTATTGACCTAGTATTTGCCACGCATTGTCCTGGAGGCTGAAGAAAAAGCAACTTTTATTCACTCAACTAGACACAAACATTTATTAAGCACCTACTATGTGCTGGGCAGTGTGAGTAGACATTAGTCTGTTCTCACGCTGCTCATAAAGACATAGCTGAGTGGGTGATTTACAAAGGGAAGAGGTTGAACTGACTCACAGTTCCGAATGGCTGGGGAGGCTTCAGGTAACTTACAGCCCTGACGGAAGGAGAAACAAACACGTCCTTCTTCATGCGGTGGCAGCAAGGCGAAGTGCGGAGCAAAAGGGGAAACGCCCCTTCTAAAACCATCAGATCTCGTGAGAACTCACTCACTATCGCGAGAACAGGATGGGGAAAACCGCTCATGATTCAACGATAGCCATCTGGTCTTTCCCACAGCATGTGGGGATTATGGGAACTACAATTCAAGCTGAGGTTTGGCTGGGAACACAGCTGACCGGTATCAGGGTGCAACGGTTGCAACGCAGACAGGGTCAGCGCCCTCCCAGAGATGCTTTTGATCACATCCTAGAAAGAAGGCTGCATACCAGCCATGGGCACAGAGTTAGCACTCAAGATACAATTGCTGAATTGAATACGAAGTCTTTATCTTCGCCTCGTGCATACGAGACTCAAATGGCAGTAAGCCGGTCATGAGCTTTCACCGAGCGCTGGTGCACACCACCGAGCTGGACTCTGGACATGCTGAAATCACCAGCCTTCCCATTTTGCAGGGAGGAAGCGGAGGCTCAGAGAAGCTGGTGTGTCCAAGGTGACCCAGGTAGAAATGAAGCACAGGCCGGGTACAGTGGCTTATGCCTGTAATCCCAGCACTTTGGAAGGCCGAGGTGGCCGGATCACTTGAAGTCAGGAGTTCGAGAACAGCCTGGCCAACATGGTGAAAAAACCCTGTCTCTACTAAAAATACAAAAATTAGCCAGACGTGGTGGAGTGCGCCTGTAGTCCCAGCTACGCAGGAGGTTGAGGCAGGAGAATTGCTTGAACCCAGGAGGCGGAAGTTGCAGTGAGCCGAGATCGCGCCACTGAACTCCAGCCTGGGTGACAGAGGGAGACTCCATCTCAAAAAACAAAACAAAGAAACACAATGTCCCTCTGAGTGCAGGCACCTTGCTACAGCATTTGCGACTCTTCTTTTGTTAGACTTTCATTTTTATATTGGGGAGTTGCTACCAGCTTTCTGGCTGCCCAGGGGAGAGAACTTCATGGACAGTTGGGTGGACTCTCAAATAAAGAGAAGTTGGAAGTGCTCTTTATTAAAAGGGGGCCAGAGCCTCCAACAAGGCAGTGCCTAGGTCTGCCCACAGTGATGGGGCCATCTGGAAAAGGGAGAAGCCGGCGTGTGCAGGGTAATCCCGGAGGCCTCACAGAGGAGGTGGCCTCAACTGCAGCTATGCGGAAAGCAAGGGAGGGTTTTGTGAAGTCGCAGAAGACAGAGGTGCTAACAAATGGAACACCCACGGGGAAGTGAGCACCCCATCACGGGGAGTACCCAAGCCCTTGGCAAAGATGCTAGAGTGAAATCCGGCACTATGAACTGGACTAACAAACTGAAATAGCCACATTTATTAACTATAGTAAATTATAATTAGTAATGAGTGTTGTTATATAAGTATGTAGTAACTTATGATATGATTATACATCATTTATATATATACATAAATTATAAGAAGGTGTAATCTCAGCACTTTGGGAGGCAGAGACAGGTGGACCACCTGAGGTCAGGAGATCGAGACCAGCCTGGCTAACATGGTAAAACCCCATCTCTACTAAAAACACAAAAAATTAGCCGTGTGTGGTGGCACATGCCTGTAATCCCAGCTACTTGGGAGGCTGAGGCAGGAGAATCGTTTGAACCCAGGAGGTGGAGGGTGCAGTGAGCCGAGATCGCGCCCCTGCGGTCCAGCCTGAGCAACAAGAGTGAAACTCCATCTCAAATAAAAAAGATGCTGTCATTTACAAATGGGGAAACTGAGGCTTGAAGAGGCTAAGTGATATAGCAGATAGCCAGCCCTGAGCCATCAACTGTCTAACTCTAAAACCACGCTGTGAACATGATCTGTGGTTTCTATCTGCTCTTAATGTGTGTGGTTATCTTCTCACTGTGGGATGGGGATAGGAGAACTCAAAAGTTCAAAGGTGATGGAGGAATCACACTGAAGAGGCTTCTCTGGAGAACTGCAGGACCTTTAGGGAACCATGGCAGAAACCAGAATTTATAGGTCCCAGGAAGACCACGAACCCCAGAAAGGCCCAGGTTCAACTCAGGCTCTGAAGGTTTCCCCAACTGCTAGGATCCTGAGGAGTTTCGGGGGCGGCTGTTCCCCACCCAGGAGAGGCCTCTGGGGGCCTTAGCCTCCCTGTTCAGCCTGCCTAATGTTTTCTATTTAAATGCAAATTTTGACTTTTCACTTGGCAGCTAGGAAAAGTTTTTTGCACTGGAATGAGGGTCACGATAATAATTTATCCACAGGCCTTTTTCTAACAATTATTATTTGTTCAAGGAAGAAGGTGGAGGCCGCAGAGGCTGGGAGAGGGGGCTCAGTCCTGGAACACCACACACGGACTGGCCTGCAGGTGTCGGGGCAGAGGGAACGAGGTGTAAGTAGAAGCTGCCGATCCTAGGGCCCCCGGCCCTGGGAGCTTGCTGAAAGGGAGCTGATATTAACTCAGCCCTCAGCTCTGCACTGAGAAGACTCTCCAATAAACAAGGTCTCCGGTCTCAAGTCTCGGAGAGCTGCCAGTCCCATGACAAGGACAGAAAAAGAAATTGTCCACTACAATACAGAGTGCCACATGCATGGTGCTGGGATGGAGTCCCAGGCAAGGCTCCTGAGCCAGCTTGAAGACCTAGGAAGGCTTCCTGGGAGAGGTAACCACTGTTTACCGTCTTCAAAAAACACTGAAGGATCAGTCAGGCCACGGCTGGGAAAAGTGTCCATTGGTATCCTCTATGGGGGATAATTAGATACAATCTATCCATATAATAAATTGACAATTTCAGGTCTAGGAAGGAATGTTACACCTTCTCCCCCAGATGCAGATATAGGTACAATGTTATTCAATGGTAAAACACCAGAAATAATCTAGATATCCATCAAAGGTGGACTCCGTCAATGAATGAGGCTGTGTCCATGCAGCAGAATATCATGCAGCTCTGCAAAATGAGTGAGGAAGCAGTTTATTTACTGATCTGGAAGAGCTCCAAATGATAGTGAGTGGGAAAAGATGCAGGGAGTATTGTACATTTTGTGTAAAAGGCAGCAGGTGGATAATCTTTTTAAGATTTGCTTATATTTGCATAAAATGTCTCTGAAAGGATTCATACAAATTGAACACATGGTTTGCTGTGAGGAGGGGCCTTGGGGGACTGAAGAACAGGAATGGGGGAGAGATTCAGCGTCAGTTTTCGGTGTATACATTTCTGAACCTTGTGAATTTCGATGCCTCTGAATGTGATGCATAATCAAAACTGAGTTTTTAAAAATACACAAAATCCAAAAGGCTGACCAGGCTATCGGGAAGACAGCTTAGAGTCCCAGGCAGAAGGAACAGCACGTGCAAGTTGGATTCACTTTCTGGGGTGAGAGAGAATCTGCAAAGGGAATGACTGGGAGGGTAGAGGTGTGGCAGGAGAGGGTGGCCCGGCTCACTGCACTCAGTGCAGGCTAGCTGTGCTCGCGTCTGCTCTTGTCTCGAAGACCCTGGGGGCCACGGGAGGGTTTTACACACAGGAGAGGCAGCCAGCCTTGCTGTTTGGAAAAATTACTCCAGGCAAAGCACCTGGGGAAGGCTGGAGGAGGCAGGGAGGCCAGTGGGAGGCTGCTGTCAAGGGAACAGCATGGGTAAGGGCCAGCGGGAAGGACACACCCATTGCATTTAATCCCTCATGATAACACTTTCATTTCAGAGATGAGGACATGGAGGCACAGAGAGGGGAAGCCACTTGCTCAAGGTCACAGAGCTGGGATTAGAAACTGGTCTGTCTGATACTTGGTCTTTCATTCACCCAGGATCCCCTAAGAGAAAACACTTTGCTGGGAGGTGGTGGGCTCGGTCCCGGGCAATTTGTGTCTCTGAGCAGGCTGCTCCCTCTGAGCCTCACTGGACTCATATGAGGATGAGGTCCACTGTGCCTCTTGCCTGAGGTCACTAGGTTGTGGTGACAGCCCAGGACCAATGGCAGGAACAGGGTTTTATAAACTCTAAAGCTCCTTGCTCTGTTTGTGTCTACTTGCCTCCCCACAGGAGCCATGTTGGGGAGTGTCGCTTTCTCCTGATCAGTGGCTTCTCCACATCCCCCATGGGACAGCCCCTGCAGCTTCAGGATGACTTCCCTCTGGGTATCCCAGCCAAGTTTCCACCTGACCCAGCAGAGGGTGAAGCCCCTGCTTTTGCACAAGAAAGCAGTCCCTGAGACAAGGACTTGGGGACTTGGGGATGGGATTCCAGGAAAAAAGCAAAGAGACAGGGAAGGAGGGATAGCCAGGAAAGGGGTGATTTGGGGGATGAGTCTGTGGGCACCTGGAGCTCTGTTCCTCTGGGCACCTTCCCGGAAACCAAATACAACATGCCTCAGGATTGCCTCCTCCAAAGGACAGGAGGCTGGGACATTTTTCCAGGATCCCAATTCCCCATCTGTGAGCGGTACCCTACGGAGCCAGGCTTAACCCGTGCAAGCTGAAGGGCTCCTTCAAGACACGAGACAGGGCCAGGGCTCAGGTGGGGTGCCAGCACCATGCCCCACAGCTGCCCTGAAATCAGAGTGGGGGCCAAGGGCTGGTGACACGGGACACAGGAAGCAGCTGCTCCACTGGGCAGGCCAGCTCCTCTTCCAGCCTTCCTTTCATGCCCCATGCCACCTCCAACCTCTGTTCCCCAAGTTCCCCCATCTCAACTGGAGGGTGAGGAACAACCATTGGGGGAGAAATCACCCCAATGAAGGAAAACTTCAAAACCAGATGCAAGAAACATATGTGGCCAGAGTGGAGGGGCAGTGAGCTAAAAACCCTCCAGGATGGGCTAACCCGTCAAATTCACATCATGAGGTCCTAACCTCCAGTGCCTCCGAATGGGACTGTATTTGAAGATAATTCAGGGGAAATGGGGTCAACAGGGTGGGCTTTAATCCAATATAACAGCCCTTATAGGAGAAGATGAGGCCACAGACAGAGACACCAGACCCGTGTTCAAACAGCACAAAGACCGCTTGGGGACTCAGCGAGGATGCAGTCATCTCCAAACCTGCCAACACTTTCTCCTTGGCCTTCCAGCCTCCGGGTCTGCCAGAACACATTTCTGTTGTTTAAACACTCAGACTGGGCTGTTTTGTCAGAGTGGCCGGTGGCCCTGAGACACTGACACACCCTCCTACGGTAGTGGGCGGGGCAAGTAAACGGCGCTGCGCGGTCTCCCTGGTGGCCCTTCAGGGACCTCCTCATGCATCCCCGATTTGCTTTAGGTCTGTGTCTCCGCCCCCATCTCATGTTGGAAGGCAATCCCCAATGTGGGAGGCATTGCCAGAGGAGATGACTGGATCATGGGGGCAGATCCTTCATGAATGGGCTAGCACCAACCCTGTGGTGCTGTTCTCACAATAGTGTGTTCTCTTGCAAGATCTGGTTGTTTTGAAAGTGTGTGGCACCTCCCTCCCCATCTCTCCCAGTCCCACCCCTGCCAGGTAAGACACCTGCTCCTGCTTTGCCTCCCGCCACAAGGAAGAGCTCCCCGGGGCTCCCTCAGAAGCAGATGCTGCCATGCTTCCTGTACAGACTGAAGAACCCTGAGCCAATTAAATCTCTTTTCTTTATAAATTATCCTGTCTTGGATATTTCTTTATAACAGTGGGAGAACAGACTAATACAATCACCTTCTGCGCACACACACACACACACACACACTCACACACACACATCAGACGCTGGTTCCCTGAGCCCATTTAGGACAAGATGGTATTTTTAGGAAATGTCATCTCTTCTTCATCCTACCATGTACACTGTTAAAATAAGCAACTGCAGCAGCGCCTTCATTCATGCTCCTACTGCTACATGGTAGGATGAGCACCCAGACCCATGACTGCTACTCCTCAAACCACCAGGATCATCTTCAGGGTTGCATATGATTTAGCCACCATCCATCTTTCACCCACACCCCATGGCACCCTCCTTACTCACCACATCCAAGCCACATCAGCCTCCTTTCTGTCCCCAAAACAAGCCTCTGCATTTTCCACCTCAGAGCCTCCATGCTTGCTGTTCCCCCTTCCTGGAATTCTCTTCCTGCAGCTCTTCTCACCTCTACCACCTTCTGATCCTCTGGGCCTCAGACGAAATGTGAGCTGCTCAGACTGGCATTTTGTATCGGTTAGCTACTGCTGTATAACAAAACATCTCAAAACTTTGTGGCTTACAAAGAGCAGGCATTTGCATGGCTGCAGGGCTTGTGTGGCTGCAGGTTGGATGGGCAGTTCTGCTGATCTGGGCTCATCAAATGATTGCTCTGCCTTTGAGGCTAGCTAGCAGATCAGCCAGGTTCTGGTTGATGTAGGTTGGCTTCAACTGGGACAGCTCGTCTCTGCTATATGTCCTTCTCGTCCTCCAGCAGGAGAGCCCAGGCTTATTTCTCAAGGTGGTAGGAGAATTCCAAGTGAGTGAGCAGAAATGTGCAAGATCAGGCCAGCACAGGGGCTCACATCCATAATCTTAGCACTTTAGAAGGTTAAGACAGGAGGATCACTTGAGGCCAGGAGTTCAAGATCAGTCTGGGCAAAGTAGTGAGATCCCATCACTACAAAAAAAAATTAAATTAAAAAAATTAGCCAGGCATGGTGGCATATGCCTGTAGTTCCAGTTGCCTGAGAGGCTGAGGTGGGAGGATGGCTTGAGCCCAGGAGTTTGAGGCTGCTATGAGCTATGATCACGCCACTCCAGCCTGGGTGACAGATCAAGACTTTGTCTCTTAAAAAAAGAAATGAAAGAAAGAAATGTGCAAGGCCTCTGTGGCCTTGCTGGAGCTGGACCTGTATCACTTATACCACATCCTATCAGCCAAAGCAGGGGACATGGCCAAGCCCAGATTCAAAGGGTGGGGAATAGATTCCCCTGCTAGGTGGCAGAGTCATGTGGCAAAGGGCAGGGGCTACTAGGAAGAGTGAAAGGTTCAGGGCTTTTTTGCAGTCAACCTTCCCTGCCCACTTTATCTAAGAAATATTCTCAAAGAGTGACACTTTGCCTATTTGATTTCCCTCCCTGCCTTTGTTCCAATGTGTCATTATCTTTTTTTTTATTATTTTATTTTTGAGACAGAGTCTTGCTCTGTCACCCAGGTTGGAGTGCAGTGGCGCGATCCCTGCTCACTGTGACATCAGCCCCCAACCCAGTTCAAGTGATTCTCCTGCCTCAGCCTCCCAACTAGCTGAGAGCACAGGCACCCGCCACCACGCTCAGCTAATTTTTGTATTTTTAGTAGAGACAGGGGTTTCACCATGTTGGCCAGGATGGTCTCGAACTCCTGACCTCAAGTGATCCGCCTGCCTCGTCCTCTCAGAATGCTGAGATTACAGGCGAGAGCCACCGCGCCCAGCCCCAATGTGCCATTATCTTGTTTATTTAGTAGTTAACTCATTCTCGTGTGTGGATCCTGAGGGCCCAGAGAGAGAGACAAGTACAGTGCCTGACACATAGAAGTTTAGAAAACACTGCCCTGCCCCCACCTCCACCCGCACAAACACTTCTTCCCACCCCAAGAATAAGCCAGAATAAGCCAGATCCAGGCAAACCCAAGGCTGGGGTGGGAAGGGTGCTGGCCCCGTTGGAATGTTTCCTCTGGAAACAGGAGTACAGGGCTCAGCCCAGTTAGGACCGCGCTGCGCAGCCTCAGAGCCGCCATCCTGTAAGAGTGGAGTGAATCCTCCCCCATTTCTGGGGCTCACTCTGAGGAAGCCGTTTCTTGCCTCATGATTGTATCTGAATGCAAATAGCTCTGCCAATGTGAATATATTAAAATCTGCGTTGTCAGCAATCACAGCGGAGGGCAGGGAGAGGAGGGGGCCAAGCAGAACCCGGAACACAAATGACTGTCTGGATGATCGCTCCATCCCAAGGAAGGAGGCCGGGGGACGGGAACCTCACGGTGTGCCTGGTGGGGGGCGTGGGTGGGGGGCAGTTGCTTTGCTCACTAAAAACGCTTACAGTTAAGGCTGAACTCATCCTGGCTGTGGAGCTGAGGCACCAGGAGAAGGCTGAGGGGCTGAGACGGTGCAGGTGGTGTTTTCCAAAGCAGACACCTGCCAGGTGGGGCTGATGTTGGGGGCAGGCGGGGGTGCAGGGGGAAGGAATAAAAGAGGGCGGGGGATCGAACTCCAGCAGGCCACAGTGTGGGGAGGGTGCTCACTCACAACTCACTAGCTCATTCATTCTTTCATTCACTCAGCACCCACTCAAACTTGGCACTGTGCTACCTCCTTTCCTCCACACATGTCCCGGCAGCACCAAAGACCAAGCCTACAATCCTCTGGGCCTGTGAGGCCCTCTTCTAACTGACATCTGCCTGCCTTGCCTCACCAGTCCCCCTCAACCTGCCTCCCTCAGCAGCACTACATTCAAGACCGCTCTGGTTGCCTCCTTCAGAAAGTCCTCCCTGACTGCCCCTTGACAACGTTATCACTTCCATTCCCCTACTCCGTCCTATATTTCTTCATAAACACTGACACCATCATGTATATTTTTTACTTTTGACCTCAATCCCCCCACTTAAAGTGTCAGCTCTGTGCCCATTTTATCCCAAAGCTGGGTCCCAAGCACTCACACCTTGCCTGGCATAGGACAGTAAATGTTTGCTGAGTGACTGAACGCGCGGTCAGGATGGAGGTGGCTGTTACTCATCAATGCTGCCCAGATCATGGTGTTTTTTAGAGGAGGGGGCAATAATGCGATCACCCCAAGGTTCTGAATCAGGTCGGTGGACAGAAGCCCCAGGATGGGATGCAGGGTCGGCCCCATCACAGGCCTGGAGATGAGGCAAGAACTCATGTATGCACCTGGGGACGCGATGCCTGATTTCAGGAGCTCACGGGCCAGCGTGAGGGGCAGACTGATCCGTTGAACAAATACTGGATGTAGTATAAAGCAGTAGTGATTCGCGCAGAGAAGGAAGATAAAGCTGAAAAGGGGGTTAGGTAGTGATGGATGGGCAATCAGGGAAGACTTCTCAGAGGTGGTATTTAAAGCAGAAACCTGAATGGAGATGGGGGCAGCCCCGTGAGGACCCGGGGGATGGGCATTCTGGGCAGAGGGAACAGCCAGCGCAGAGGGAACACAGTTGGCATATTCAAGGGACAGCAAACGTTCCAGGAGGTGTGAATGGAGCGAACAGGAGGAAAACAGGCAGCAGTTGCTGTAACAGGGGCCAGGTTATGAGGGCATCGAGATAAGGGTCAGTGGGAAGTTCTGAGCAGGTGGGGGAGGTCGAACATGTGAATTCAAGGCTTCCCTCTGCTTTGTGAAGAGGAAGAACTGAAGAGGAGAAGCAGGCAGCCACAGAGGGGCCCCTGCAGGTGCCAGGTAAAAGGCGCAGGGAGGAGGTGAGAGCTGTGGCCTTGAAAGGTGGTGTGTGTGTGTGTTTAGTTTGTTTTTTGTTTTGAGTCAGAGTCTCACTCTTGCCACCCAGGCTGGAGTCCAATGGTGCGATCTTGGCTCACTGCAACATCCACCTCCCAGGTTCAAGCGATTCTCCTGCCTCAGCCTCCCAAGTAGCTATGATTGCAGGTACCCACCACCACACCCAGCTGATTTCATATTTTTAGTAGAGATGGGCTTTCACCATGTTGGCCACCCTGATCTCAAATTCCTGACCTCAAGTGATCTGCCCACCCAGGCCTCCCAAAGTGCAGGGATTACAGGCGCGAGTCACTGAGCCGTCTGAGATGCTTGAAGACAAAGTTTGCCAAAGTCGAGCGTGGGGTGGAGGGTAGGAGAAGATTCAAGCATGCCTCCCAGGTATGCGGCCCATGGGACGGAAGCTAGACAAGACCAACTGCCCTAGGGTCTGGGGATGGAGTAGGTGGTGCAGGGGATGGAGTTGGTGGTGCAGGGGTGGAGTAGGTGGTGCAGGGGTGGAGTAGGTTGTGTAGGGGACAAAGCAGGACTGGAAGTGGGCTGGCTGCCTGGCTGGTAGGGGTTCCTCAGCCCACATGGCATGTCTGGAACATCCCCACCAGACTGGCATTGGCTTTGGCTCCGCTTATAGCCCTCAGATGGCAGGGAGCTCATCACCCAGCCAGGGAGCCAGTTTCACCATCCCAAACACATCTTCTAGGCTGCTCTCCTCCCTACTTTCCTGAGATCTTCCTCCACCCGGCCCCAGCAGTGCACCCTCATGGAGTTCTAGAATCCATGAGAGAAAACAAAGAGAGAAAGTAAAAGAGGGAGAGAAAGAGAATGGGCCAGGGACCTCAGCTCTCAGCGTCTCCCTCTTTCCTCCCTGCTACGCTACCACAGTGATGTCACCACCCCACAGGACAGCCAAGGGGCTGTGATTCAGAGGTGAACCAACTTACCCAAGCTCCCCAGGAAGGAAATGGCGGAGGTGAGATTCCAGCCTCAAGATCCCATACAGTCTGAACAGAACTGACTGGGGAGTGGACGTCGTCCAGCCCCCTGCCTCCCACCAGGCACAAAGAGAGGCGAGTACCAAGCAGAGGACAGCCTCCTCCTTCGATGCTGAAATACAACCCATCTGTGCAAAGATGGCCCAGATCCTTTCCAGAACCCTCTGTCTCGGGGGAACCGAGAGACATGATTTGGGATCCACAGTCTCCCACATCAGTGTGGCCCATGATGACCTCTTCTGACACCTGGACCCACCTGGCTTGCTGATCTATCTGTCGGTTCAAAGTTTAATGTTCAACCCCAGCACCCAGCAGAGACCCTTGGCACACAGTAGACACTCAATAAACGTTGTTGGGTATGTGTCTGAATCGTGGGATCAAGTCATGACCTATGTGCGTCCCTTCCTCCCTAGTAAGAAGAAAAGACCATCAAACCATATATATATATAAAGAAATTCAATCCATCCATCCCAGAGTTTCTATTGCAGGGGCTGAGACGGAGCGGGTGCGCCAAGTTGAGCCAGGACAGAGACAACGTCAGCCCCACTGTGAGCCACTGATAAGAGGGGGCTGGCTGGGGAATCCAGACGGCTTGTCTATCAGCCTATTAAACACCATTCTTACAAGTTTTTTTCCCTCCCCCCTTTTCATTAATACGCAGGGTGAATAGAACATTGAATAAAAATCAGCCCTTGCCACACAATTGCGGGATTGAAAGGTAACTGTCAACAGAAGGATTTGGGTGACAAAGGGAACGGTTTTGGCGCTTAGCAAATGATTTTCGGCTTGTCATTTCAATGGGCTGTGTTTTTCAGAGATTGTGGGTTGGGTTTTTCTCTATTTTTTTTTTCTTTCTTTTTTTGAATAGCATTTATTACCATGCCTTTAAAAATTTGTGTGTGTGTGTGTGTGTGTGTGTGTGTGTGTGTGTCGTCTTTTTCTAGACGCCCTTCCTTCACAGATGCTGTGTACCCCCCTCCTGGGTCTCACGAATTCGCCTTTCTCCAAAAATAAAATGAGATAAAATAAGACACACAACAGATCTAAGAGGCCAAGGAGGAGAGACGATGCTTTGTGAGGAATGGATAGTGGCAGCATTGGGGACAGAGGGCAAGGGGCCCCGCAGAGGGAGAAGGGCACGGCTGTGGGGCTTAAGCCCTGACCTGTGGCTCCCAGGCCAGCTATAGCCTCCAGCCTTGCTGGTGGCCATGTCCATCTCAGGGCGGAGATTAGTGACTCCCCCTTAGCATCAAGAGGCAGCGCCTCTGTCCACTTCGCGGGGGTCAGTGTCAGGCAGGCCCCGCTCACTGGCCGGACTCCACCATCGCACTCACGGCAGCTCACGAGGCTCTAGATCTATAAAGAAGAGGTGTCCACATGGTCCGGGCCGATGGTCATCCAACAACATTGTGTGGTGACAATATATCCCTCGGAGACAGCTCGAAGCCACCTCTCCTAGTGGACAAGAATACAGAGTGATACAACATCACAGAAAGCACACCCACCCCCGTTAAAATATCAAAACGATGCTTTCCACACCTCCACGTAAATGTACGCATGCTTTTAAAAAGCTATTTAAAAATCTCTCTCCTCTCCAAACGGCCTGTGACCAGGGTGAAAACCAAGAGATCCAGCTGCAGCTCAGCACGTTTATTGCAATCTCTGGGCCTCAGTTTCTCTCATCTGTGAAATGGGCCAGGGGGACCCAATCGTGATTTAAAACATTAAAAACAAAGACCCATTAGAGAAATGCACATTTAAACCACAGTGAGTTATCATCACGCCCCTGTCAGATAGCTGAAATTAAAAAATAGTGGCAACACCAAATGTCCGTGAGGATGCAGGGAAGCTGGCTCCCTCTCACACTGCACAGTAAGATCAGTTGGCAGTTTCTTTAAAAAGTAAATATTCCACCACGCAACCCAGCAATTGCACTCCTGAGCATTGATCCCAGAGAAATGAAGACTTATGTTCACATAAAAACCTGTACATGAACGTTTATAGCAGTTTTATTCGTAATAGCCCAAACCTGGAAGCCACCCAGGTGTCCTTCAACAGGTGAGTGGGTTAGCTAACAGTGACACAGCTACATCGTGGGATATGACTCAGCGGTAATAAGGAACAACTATTGATACGCATGGCAAGCTGGATGGATCGAAGGGAAATTATGTCCAATCCAAAAAAGCAAAACGCAGAGAAGTTACATGCTGCGTGATTCCATTTACATTCAATTGTGAAAATGACAAAATCACAGACACGGAGAACGGCTTAGCGGTTGCCAGGAGGTAAGGAGGTGGTGAGGGCCAGAGATAAGTGGGCGTGGCTACAAGAAAAGGGCCACACCAGGGATGGAAATGTTTCCTATCTGGATGGTATCATGTCAATATCCAGGTTGGGACATGAGACTATAATTTTTGCAAGATGTTATCGTTAGGGGAAACTAGGTAAAGGATGCATGGTGCGTTGTATTATTTCTTACAACAGCATGCAAATCTACGATTATCTCAAAACAAAAAGGTTTATTTAAAAATAAAAACAAAAACCACAGAGCCCATTTTACAAATAGAATGTCATGCGGCCCACATGTGTGCCGGGTGCACAGGAAGAAGCTCCTGTTGGACCGAATCCCTGGTCCACAGCCCCCACTCTGTCTTCCAGGGGCACCGGCAGTTTGGAGACCCACCAGACCCAGGGTCTCCAGGGTATTCCCCAGCTCCAAAATCTGCGGGTTCCAGGAAGTGTCACTGGTGGGCGTGCCGGCCTTGGGTTCTCTTAGCTTACACGTTTGGACTCCAGACGGCCAGAAACTTTTGGTACTTTCAGCTGGTGTGGACGCTCACCCCCCGGGCGCCTGCAAGGGATTGAACAAGGCGTGCCAGGCCGAGGCAGAGGGGACAGCATGGTCTCCGGAGTGCTGAGGTCTGTGCAGCCTTTTCATGTGGGTGGGCCGCACCACGCCCATACTCACACCAAACCCCTCGGTGGCTATCTGTCAAGCACCGCCCTCCTCCCACACCTCAACCCACAGAGTCACATCCTCACCTCTGCAACCCAGCGGCCCCACCTCCGGCGGGCTGCAATGAGACTGGCAGAGTTATGGGAAATCCCAGAACAGGGCACAGGAGAAGCGCCCAGCACGTGGGAAATCGGGCACACCTGTCTCCTCCTCCAGACGCTACCGCCCACTCACTCACCCAGCGGAGTACAAGGCACAGCCCTTCTCCTCTTTGAGCTGCTGTATCCACGTCTGCAACTAAGCATGCACTCAGCAAAGAAACCGTTTCCTGGGTGGGGCATTTTTACCGACGCCGAGGGGCCCCATGGATACAACGGGCTCAGTTCACTCTCCACTAGGGGCGTTGGTTGTTAAACCAGTCACCCCATAAACAAGGGAATTTCACAACAACAACAACAACAAAAAAGGAATGAAGCAGGAGTGGTGTCAGGGGCTTCTCTGGAGAGGGAGTTTTGAGGAGGAGGCAGACCTGTTCATTCTTTACTGACACACACAACCTGGATGAATCAATAGAAAATTAACTCCAGTCCAAAAAGCAAAGCAGTTACACATTGCATGATTCCATTTACACTCCATTGTGAAAATGACAAAATTATAGACACAGAGAATGGATGAGCGGTTGCCAGGAGTTACGGAGGTGGTAGGGACAGGAAGCAAGTGGGCGTGGCTACTATAAAAAAGCCACATGAGGGATGGAAATGTTTTGTATCTTGATTGTATCAACGTCAAGGTCTGGGGGAAGGAGTTTCCACAGAAGAGGAGAGTATGTGCAAAGGCCCTGGGGTCCAGACAAGCTCAGCATGCTTGTGGCACAGAGACGAGGCTGGTATCTCTGGAAGGGAGGGGGAGAGGACAGAGTTGCAGGACCTTGGGTCCCACAGGAGGAAAGGGCCTGATCCTGAGGGGCCTGGGGGGCCAAGCGTGGGGAGGAGTTTAGTTTTCCTTCTCCGTAGAGGGAGAAGGCATGGCAGGAGCTGATCTTCCATGTGCTTTAAAAGGATTACTCTGCAGTGGCAAGCAGGAAGACGTGACCAGAGCAGGGAAACCTTCCCTGGCTACCTGGGACCTTGCGGGTGCGGTTTTATGGATCCCAGGAATTGCAAAGTGTTGTTAATTCACATGACCTCTTGCCAGCCTCTAACCAGCCCCCACTTGCCAGCTTGCTGGGCCAACTCAGCTGCTGCCAGTGGCTTGAACCTCCGCGGTGTCCCAAGGACATCGTCATGACAGCAGCCCCAAGGGTGTCAGCCCCAGTGGTCTCGGTCCAGATGTGCCAGCTGCTGGGTGGAATTAGGGCTCATCTTTCACACATTGCTTCTGAATGTGTCTGCGAGGCGTTTCTGCAGGAGACTGCTATTGAAATGGGTGGGCTGAATAAGGAAGATGGTGGCTCACGCCTGTAATCCCAGCACTTTGGGAGGCTGAGGCAGGCGGATCACCTGAGGTCGGGAGATCGAGAGCAGCCTGACCAGCATGGTGAAACCCTGTCTCTATTCTATTTAAAAAAAAAAAAAAAAAAAACGGAAGATGGTCCTGCCCCATGCGGTTGGGGAAGGCCTGAATAGAACAAAAGGGTGGAGGAAGGTTGAATTCCCTTGGCCTGACGGCTCCGGCTGGGACATTGGTGTTTTTCCTGCTCTCATGCTCCAAGTTCTCAGATCTTTGGACTCCGACAATCCATTCCATCGGCTCTCAGAGCTTCAGTCTACACCGCTGACCCTCCTGCGTCTCCAGCTTGCAGATGGCAGATCCCCCTGGGACAACTCAGCCTCCACAATCGCACCAGCCAAAACCTTACAATGAATCTCTTCAGATATGTTTATATATAAATCTCTTTCTATATATAAATCTTTTAAATATATATTTTATATAAAAATCTCCCTCTATATTCATATATGATGGCTTTCTCTTCTACTGATTTGATTTTTCTGGAGAACCCTGATGAATACAGCTGCCTTTCTGGCCCAGTTGGGTTTGCTCCACACAGCCCAGGACAGAGAATTCTGTCCCCGAAGTGATGCTTGGCTGCAAGCTCTGACTTCACCCTGGAGAATCCTGGGGGTTCAGCCTTTTAACTTAGAAAGAAAAGCAAAGCTCTGACCCTCCCCAGGCTCTGAAATATGTTTTGGCTTCCCCACCTGCAAGGGGAAGAAAGAGCAGATGATCTTCCCAGCCCCTTTGCTGCAATCCCAAGAATCTCCAATTCACCTGTGGTAGGAAGGTCTGTCATTGAGTGAGCGCCTACTGTATTCCGCTCATGCCGCATGCCTTGCGTACACTGGCTCACTCAATCTTCACCAGCTCCTCCCGAGGCAGGGGAGGCTCGCATCCTCATTGAACAGGTGAGAACACCAAGGTACAGCGAACCTGAGTCACTTGCTTCAGGTCACACAGCTGACACGTGGCACCATTGGCATTTGATCTAAAGTCTACCTGACCCTGAGTCTGTCCCCGTAACCACTCACCTACGTGGCTCCTTGATCCTTAACCAAAACCCCCCAAATTATGATTAACACCCATTTGTTCATTCATAGAAGATGGATTGAGGTCCACTAGACACCTCGTAGGCGCCAAGCCTCCTGGATGTTGAGCAGTGAACGCCGCAGAGAGAACTCTCTGCCTCCATGAAATTTATATTCTAGTTGAGGGGAGGAAGATAATAAATAAGTAGGTGATATGGCGGAAGGTGAAAAGTGCCATCGAGCAGGGAATAAAGCAGGGAAGGGCGATGGGAAGTCCTGGGGCCAAGATAGCAACTTAAGAGGGTGGCCAGGGGGACCGCGTGGGAAAGCTGGCAGCGGAGCCACATGGACAAGGAGAGGAGGAAGACAGCCCTGCAGATGTCTGAACCTGGAACAGCCATGGCAAGGGGAACAGCAGATGCAAGGCCTGAGGCAGAGGGTGCTGGGAAGCCACCAGGAGGAAGCGGAGGTGTTGGGGCGGGACCCTGGAGATGGGTGAAGGCAGAGAAGTGTGGGTGTCCCAACAGGTTGGCGCTGTTGGGACTGTGGGTGAGAGGGAGCTCTGGGAAGGCGTGCAGCAGATGACGTCAGGGGCAGACTCATGCCTTGGTCTCTCTGGCTGCTGGAGCTGAAGTTGGGCTACTGGGAGGCGGGGTGGAGGTAGGAGCACCTGCAAGGAGGCTGCTGCAATAATCCAGACGAGTGACAATGGCAGCTTCACCCTGGGTGGTCAGGGGCCTCTCCATGCGGCCTCTCCTGCCTCCGTCCCTCACCCCTGGGAGTGGTTTTAAAGGGCTCTCTGCTGACACCACTCACCCGGCTGCTGCACCATCCCCTGGGGCTGCGCCGTCCCCTTCGCCAGCCCCACTCTCTGCCCTCCGCATGGCATCCGCGATCAAGGCCGCTGCTGGAGTCTCCTCTAGACCTTGCTCCACGGCAGGCACAGAGCAGCCACTTGGCAAACGGCGGCGTTCGCTCATGATTATGGAAGGTCCATGCCTGGGCGAGAGACAGAGACACGCAGAGAGAGTCCTAACCCCCAAAAGCACTGGAGCCAGACAGGTCTGGGTCCCATGCTGGTTCCGCCCCGGGCACCCTCGCTGTGGGACCCTGACCACATCGTTCTCCTCTCTGAGGCTCAGTTTCCCCTTCTGTAAAATGAGGAGGGTCACTCAGGGTCACAGCCTCCACCCAGAGCTCATCTCTGACTCCTCTTTGGCGATAACCTGACTCACCGGAGCCTAGGCTTCAGTGTCTTCCCAAACAGGCCCTGCCACGCGTACAGTGCCCCGACCTCACTCTGGCCAGGGTCTGTGGCTGCCTCGGGGCTCCAGGCTGCTGCAGCTGAGCACCCCATGAGGACAGGAGATGGGCCTCCCTCCCTCCTCTGTGCAATGGGCTCCGCACCACCTGGCTCACGGCTGTCTTCAGTGATTCCTGGGGACAATGAACACACAGTGCCTAATCCTGGGCACAGGATCAGTGAAGCTCCCTGTGAGAAAGCCACATGAAGACGGAGGCGGCACTAGAGTGATGTGGCCACAAGCCAAGGAATGCCTGGAGCCATCGAAGCTGGCACAGGCCAGAAGACATCCTCCCTGAGCCCTCTGGACGAAGCACAGCTCCTCCAGCATCTGGTTTCTGGTCTTCAGGCCTCCAGAACCGGAAAAAAATTAATTTGTGTTATTTTTAAGCCACTAGGTTTGTGGTCATTTTTTACAGCAGCAACTGTGAAAGCTCATTCCTCTGTGAAGTCAGAGAGAATTTCTGATGTTGACTCCCCTTGTGGGGTGAGAGGAGCCAAGCTGGGGCATGCACTCTGCTTCCCTCAAGGTCGTGGCTGGCACCATCCAAAGCCGTGTCCTCTAGCGGACCCAGAGCATGCACTTCCTAGCTGACCTCTCCACAAGTAGAACCTGTAATCAGGACCTGTTACTGGGAAACTAATAAGAGTTTTGGTTCACCTAATATTCCTGCATCACTATGGTTGTGAATTACAGCTGCTGACACATCTCTTTCCCTCTAGACTGTGAATGCCTAGAATACAAGGACCATGGTTGGGAGCCTACAAACTGCCCTAACCACTCTGCATTAGAGAGAGTCAACCCCTGCTGAGCCAGGCTGGAAGAGACTTCAGAAACCCTAGGAATGATCTCCTTCGGTCAGGACCAGAGGGTGGCAGGTCTTGAACCCAGAGCCCTGGACCCCACCCACAGCTCCTGCCAATCAGACCTGCAGCCCCCAAGGACACAACATCTTTTCAGCAAGCATTTAAGGCCCTACCTGAGGGAAGAGTCAGAGAGAGAGGGAGAGAAAGAGAGAGGAGACCTGAGGGTCTCGATGGACTTGTGGTTCATTCAGTCAAGTCTTTGAGAGCAACTGCATTTTATTAGTACCAAAGAATTGAGTGCTGTGATTCATGAGACTCAGAAAGAATTGGCTCTGTGCCCTGTGCCTACTGACAGGTGAGCTGGAATTATAGCTGGTGAAGAGAGTTTGCCTGTGGGTTTCTGGGAGGGAAGTGAACTACTTATGCCAGCCACTCTCTCCACCCCCGACACACACCATCTTCCAAGTGCATCTTCTTATGCCCCAGGCTAGGTGGGAGACGCCCTGTGGCTTGTGGCCTCCTCCTTCTTCCCAGCAAAGCTTAGACGAAGGCCTCCAGCCTGGGCCGAGTGTCCTGTCATGATGGCTTCTGGTCAGCCCCAGAATGTGGTAGTTCTAGGGAAAGCCTTAGGGTCCCCTCGGATCCCCCAAGAAATCACTCATAGTGATTAAGGAAGGTTATTGCCCAGCACGTGCTTGATTGACATTCGATGGATGAATGGATGAGTGGATGGATGATTCGATGGATGGATGGATGGATGGATGGTTGGGTATATGATGGATGGATAAAAGGAAGGAAAAATGAATAGATGGATAGATGAGGGGATGGATGAATGAATGAATGGATGGATGGATGGATGGATGGATGGATGGATGGGTATATGATGGATGGATAAAAGGAAGGAAAAAAATGAATAGATGGATAGATGAGGGGATGGATGAATGAATGGTTGGATGGGTGGATGGATGGTTTGATGGATGAATGGAAGTAAGGAAAAATCGATGGAGGATGGATGGATAGATGAAGGGATGAGTGGAAGGAAAAATAAATGGATGGATAGATGGATGGATGGAAGGGCAAGTGGGTGGGTGTATGGATGAACAGAAGGAAGGAAGTCAGAAAGGAAGGGTGGAGAGATGAGTGGGTGGGTGGGTAAGGGAATGCATGAATGAAAAATGAGTGGATGAGTGAATGAATGAGTTATTTTAAAGTTAAACAACCCCAGATTCGAATTATTTTCCCACTAACATCTGTGTGACTTGTTCAAGTTACTTCCCACCTCTGAGCCTCAGTTTCCTCAGTTGGAAAATGGGGGTCATATTGCCCAGCTGATGATTCTTAGCCATAAAATGGGAGTGATGATGCTGTGAGTTCTAATAACATGGTGCATATAAAGAGACTGGTCCAATTTTCACCATATCGTTCTTGGAGTCTCCTGGAAGTGGTAAATCTGGCACACAGTAAGTCTTCAGGAATAATGAGGTAGCCTTTAGTCAGCTTAAGGGGGCTGACTTTTAGGCCTCGGACCACCTGATTCTCCTTAGGTCTGTGAAAGCTCTTTCCTCTATGAAATGGGAGATAATTTCTGATGCTGACTGCCCCTATAAGGTGAGAGGAGCCAAGCTGGGGCATGCACTCTGCTTCCCTCAAGGTCACCGCCAACACCACGGCATCTTGTCCTCTGGAGGACCCAGAGCATGCACATCCCAGCTGACCTCTCCACAAGTAGCACCCATAAAAGCAGCAGCCCTTTTCCTCCACCACCCTGAGAACTGGAGAAGGGGGCACTGCAAGAACAGAAAGAGGCCGGTGCTCTACCACTCTAGGGGACCAGAAAAGTTTCCCGCCATCCCAACCATCAGCAAAAGGAATATTTCAGGGCTTGGGGAATTTTCCAATTGGGGTTCAAATCCACAATTCTTGTGCACAATGCGGGAAAGCGCACAGGCTTACAAGTCAGGGAGAACTTGTGTTGGCTCACGGAGTGTATATGCCACTCCTAAAGATTGTGTGAGCTGTTATGTATCAAAGAGATATGAGTTATGAAAAGCATTCTACTGTGTAAGGATAGAAATTCTCATCTCATCACCCAGGACACAGGCTGAGTGTCCCCAGTGTGAGCAACAGAGGGCACGTGAGTGAGCCTGGTGGATGAAAAAAAAGTGTGGAATCATTGTTCTCGGCTCTCTGCCTGTTCTATTACAGCCTCAGAGGTTCTGCTGGGAAGACCTGCCATACTCTGGGATAAAGCTGCCCCATTGCAAAGTCCCAAAGGGTTATCCCACAAATGGTCCAACTCTTCCTATCCAATCCTTCCTTCTAGACTAAAACAGCAGAGAACTTTCTCCTTCCAGATGTATCCTCTAACAGGGACCCCAGGAAAGGGCTCCCAGAATAATTGAATAATCCCAGATGAGTGTGAACAGCAGTCGAGGAGGTGTGTGGAGGAGGAACTCAAGGTGAAATTTATTTCTGTCAACTGGTGGTCTATTTCCCTGATACCATTTCCTTGTATACAGATAAGGAGTTATCTTAAATGACCATGTCTTTTTCAATTTGTACTTAACAGTCAATCCCATTTTCCTTATATGATACTATCGCAGCTGGATGAAAAATGCATTCAATAATCCCTAAGGATCTTCATATATCAATATCAAATGGTCTGAAATTGACCTGTTATAAAATCCAGTCCTTCAAGCTAGCAAGAGACTAAATCAAAAAGAAGCAAATTTTAGCACTTAACCATGTTTTGCGTAAGCTGAATGCTCCAGCACCAAAGCCTGTGTTTTCTAGGGTCTTCAGGAGAATAAATGCTTATCCCTTAAAAAAAAATGCCTGAAAGATATATCTGGATTATTGATACATCTGCCTAATGAATGAAGCTTCTTAGAAGGTCACGCCTGGCAGAAATACTAATAAGCAGGGGGCGTTAACAAGATCCTTCCGGTGAAAGTTCATAGGAACCCCAGGTTTGTGCTCCAAGCTGAAGAATGTTGCGGAGCCCTTGGAGAGGGAAACACCTCAGGCTCAGGAGAGAAAGTACAGATGTGCATGTCACAGAATTGTCTATTCGTGTGTCTTCATCCCTTCTCAGTAGTAAATATGTAATAGATATTCTTCCAAAGCTTCTTTGGTGGCTTGATGTGAGCAGTTAAAATAAGAGGAGTGAGTCACTGCTCACAGCTCTTTAGCTGCTCTTAGCAAGTCATCAGGAGTTCTACTGGGGAGAGCGGTTTTCCTCCTGGCTATATAGCTGGTGAGCTCTAAAGTGTCCCAGATTCACTCCATTAATAGTTACAGTAAAAGAAATTTCTGGCCGGGTGTGGTGGCTCACGCCTATAATCCCAGCTCTTTAGGAGGCAGAGGCGGGCAGATTACTTGAGGTCAGGAGTTTGAGACCAGCCTGGCCAACAGGTGAAACCCCGTCTCTACTAAAAATACAAAAATTAGCCTGGTGTGGTATCGCACACATGTAGTCCCAATTACTAGGGAGGCTGAGGCAGGAGAATCTCTTGAACCCTTGAACCCAGGAGGCAAAGGTTGCAGTGAGCCAAGATCATGCCACCGCATTCCAGCCTGGGCGACAGATCGAGACTTCGATCCAACCAACCCTGAGTGGTGGTAAGCCCAAAAAATCACGTTGGAGAAACGCCCAGCGCTAATCAGGTGCTCACAAAACACTGGCCCCTTTCCCATCTGTAGGGAACACAAACTCCATGATGCCAGAGATGGCATCTGCCTTGTTCTCTGCTGGGTCCTCAGGTCTCAAAAAAAGAGGGAAGGGAAGGGAAGAAGGGAAAGGAAGGGAGAGAGAAAGAGGAAAGAAAGAAAGAAGGAAAGAAAGAATGAGAGAGAGAGGGAGGGAGGGAGGGAAGGAAGTTCTAAATTGTATCTTATTGAATTTTCAGAATCACTTTCTGATATTAGAAATGAATAAACAGAAGGTCAGGGCAGTCATGGGACTTTCCTTGGGCCACATCCCGAGTGGCAGAGCTTGAGTTCAAGCCCAGCCACTATGAACCCAGAGATTCTGCCCTTAACCACTGCACAGTTCACCCCAGGAAGTGCTTAATTAATATTTGCCCCTTAGAGGAGCAGAAGCAAATGGAAGGAGGAGGAGAATGGTGGCACTAATGATGCCTCAAAGTGTCCGGGCTTCTCAAGGTTAGAGACAGGAAAGTAAGGTCCCCACAGTTGGGGCAATCAGGGCAGGCTTCATGTAAGAGGTGAGTTAACCAGGGCCCAAAAGGGGACAGATGCTGGAATGGCTTCTATTTGGTGTCCTGATGTCTCACCCTTGCTACCAGTTTGGCAGCATGCTGAAATCTGTGGGGAACCAGGATGGAGAAGACAAGGATGTTGTCCTCAGGCAGGAATCTGATCACTACAGAGGTGGGACACAACAGCAACCTCCAGGCTGAAGGTCAGCTCCCTTTTGCAGAAAGGTGGGAGGCGGGGGAGCCAGACAGGCTGGGTCCAAATTCCAGCACGACCATCCTCGAGCCTGTGACCCTGGGCAGCTGACATCACCTCTCTGAGCCTCGCGGGTTGGTATCTGGAAAGCAGGGCAACGAAACCAACCTTGAGTGGTGGTAAGCCCAAAACATCACGTGGGAGAAATGCCCAGCGCTGATCAGGTGCTCACGAAACACTGGCCCCTTTCCTATCTGTAGGGAACACCAATTCCATGATGCCAGAGATGGCATCTGGCTTGTTCTCTGCTGGGTCCTCAGCGCCAGACACAGGCAGTGCTCAGTGAATAATTAATTAACGATGGACAGACGGACGGACAGAGGAATATGGAGTGACCCAAGCGCCAGACAACCCATCCAAGGGACAATGCCCTAGAGCCCCCATCCCCTCCCAGGGGAAGCATCCTCCCTCCTGTACTTTTAACCAGGGAATCAGCCCTGGGGGTCAGGGGCCTGTGCCCTCCAGCCCCTGCCTCTCCCAGCTCCTCCTGTCTGTTTCACCATAAAGTGTCCAGGTCACCACAAATCCTCATACAGAACTCCAAAGTGTCTGAGGACCGTCAATCCTGCCAAACATGAAATTCAAGGAACTGGAAGTTATGCCAGATATCAAACCTGACACATCCCCATCCAATGCTTGAGGGTTTGATGAGCCAAACTCCTGTCCACGGAAGGATGGGAGCAGGCAGGGGCAGGGTGGTGGGAGCAATGAGAGTAGTGGGCTGCCCTAAAAACTATACTCAACTAATATCTTCTGGGCACAGGATGACAAGCACAACCCACGGCCATCAGCACTCGCCATGCACCAAACGCCGTGGTGTGCGGTTTGTAGGCACATGCTGTCCTACTCATCACAACACACACCTTGACAAAGACTCCCCATACGGGGAAACTGAGGCACAGGCATTAGGGAGCCTTCCAAGGATTCCCAACCAGCCAGTGGTAGACCAGGATTTGAACTCAGTCTGATTTTGCCATTGCCCACCATGCTACACACGCACTTCTCTGCACCAGACCACACCTGATGTCTGGATGACACAGAAGAAAGATAAGGCTGAGCCTTCTTGGAGTCTGCCCTTCAGCAAAATGGGCACTGGCTGCAATTCTGCAGACATATTGATATGTCGTGTGTATTCATGTATCCATCACGAATGCTTTGGTGGAGGTGAATATGAAGCTGTCAGAGCAGAAGCAAGGAGGGCTTCGTGGAGGAGATGGCATCTCAGGTCTAAGTCATAACAGTAGTAATGGCCACATTTACTGCAAGCTGCCCAGGAAATGGATACAACACTAACACTTTACTTGCCAAAGGATAGGGATCTGGCCCAAAGAATGGTGTCCTGTTAGCCTTTTCACGTCTAAACACGTAGCACTCTCCAACAACTGCTTGTCTGATTCAGAATAAAACCCAGACACTGCTGCAGCCTGTGTGTGGTCTGTCCCTTGCCCATCTCATGATGCTCTTCCCCTTACCCACTCCACTCCAGCCACACTGACCTTCTTCTTAGACCTCGAACACTTCTGGGTCTTGTCTTCCCCTGGACCTTCCCCCGTACTGTTCCTCCTGCCTGGAATGACACTCCCCCACTTCTCAAGTAATCAGCCTCCTATCTTTGGATCTCAACCCAAAAGTCCTATCCTCACAGAGCCCTTCTCTGTCCAGCCCTGCAGTGGAAAGTAGCTGCCCGTCAGGTCTCCATTGATGTTTATTCTCTTTGGAAACTTACAACTTAAAGATATTTTATAGAGTTGTGTCTTGGCTTGTTTGAGCTCTCTCCTCCATTAGACCTTGGACTTGTTGAGGGCAACAGTTACCAAATCCGTCTCAGTCACTGCTCTGCCCTCTGTGCCTGGCATGCAGCAGGTGCTCAATACAGACTTGGCAAATGGAGAATGAATGAATGAATGAATGGACTAGTGGCTTCTACATTTGAAGAACTGATATCAGGCAGAGGACTCAGACCTCAGGCTCCCCTTGTGTAGTTCTGAGAAACTGAGCCAGAATAAATGAGAGGAGTAGGCGGAGCAGGGTCATTACAAGTGTGACCTACTGTGTGAAAGAGGGGATCAGGGATGACCTCCTGGAGACACAGCCCAGCTGGGCCCTGACATGACCAGGAATGTACTGGACCAAGGGAACAGAGGCCACAGGGTCTTTCTTCCACATCCCATGTTTTTTTTAAGAGAGTTTTTAAGAGTATTAAGGACCATCTGCATTAGTATCTCTGTGAAGGAGAAGATGGGTATTTTCAAAATGCAGGTGCCTAGGCCATCCTCCCTAGCCTTATGAATTAGAATCTCCAGGGTTGGGGCCCAGGCATCTGCATTCTCACCAGCTCTCCTAGGAGGCTCTGAGCACAGCAGAGTTTGAGGAACGCTGCTGCTCTGAAAGTCAGCCAGAAAATCAGAGCCAAAACTGTGCCAAGAAGCAAGCTGACGACACCCAACCCAGAGGTCTAGTTCGCTTCACCCCCTGAGCTTGCTCCCTCTCTATCCCTGAGAGTGGCACATCTCAGCATAGCCCTTCCTCCCTTGGGTCACTGAAAAGACCCCGAAAACCTTTCCCTACTTGGTTCAAAAGGACTTGGGCTGCCCCTGGGTCTCCACAGCCGCACCCCAGGAACCTGCTAAATCAGAGAATGATCTGCAAACACAAAGCAAACATCACTCATCCTGTTTGGTGGTGGGAGAGCTTTTCTTTTCTAAAGAGAAAAAAAAAATCCCTGATGATTGACTGCATTTTTGCATCTTCCAGCCATTTGTTGCCATGTAATATAGACATTTGCCTGTCAACAAAAATGCCGTCAGTTTTACAAACATGCTTCTTCTACTGGCTTCATCAGGGGCGGGGGGGGCAGTGTTTTGACTGGCTTCACTTGTTGAGTGTCTGTGCACTGCTCTGCCCCGACCAGCTGCAATACGGACTCTGACTGCCCAAAGTTTCTCTTCCCAGCAAGCCTCCCTCCTTTTGGAGCCGCAGAGTTCAGCCACCATAGTTATGGGGTCCATGCAAAGCAGGGGCGGGAGAAATAACTCAGCTTTGGAACTCAATGCTTGAGCAAATAGCTTTCCTTCTCTGGGCCTCGGTGGAAATCAGCCTTGAATCTTCCTTGGAAAGAGTACAGAAGATCATAAAAGTCATCGCAGTTTCCATCCTGCTGTCTTGGATCAGGCATTCTGGGGAAATCTGGCCACCATGTTGTGAGGATGCTCAAGCGGCCATGAGGACAGACCATGTGAAGACCCAGAAGAACTGAGGTCCCTGATCAAAAGCCAGCCATGAGTGAGCCACCTTGGAATTAGAGCTTTCAGCCCTGGCCAGGACCTCAGATAACTGTAGCCCCAGACACCTGACTACAGCAGCAGGAGAAATTCTGAGCCAAATCCATCCAACCAGGCTGCTCCCAAATGCCCAATACACAGAAACTATGAAAGATAATAAATGCTTATTGTTGTTTTAAGCTACTCTTAGGATTGATTGGTTTCACAGCAATAGATAACTGACATATGCAGTAACTGACAGATATATACCCAAAGATAAATTATCACCAATATTGATTATTTCTTGTGTGACAGGTACTGTGCTCAATAATTTACATTCATATCTCGTTCCATCCTTACCCCACACTGTGAGGCAAATGCCAGTATGAGGCTTGTTTTACAGATAAGGAAATCGAGGCTCAGAGAGATGCAGCAACCCACCCAAGGTCACACAGCCTGAAATTAGCCGAGGCAGGATTTGAACCCAGGTCCCTCTGACCCTAGAACTACAATTCTGAATTACTACACTACACTGCATTCCAGATATCCATATAAATTATTATTATCACTAGCATTAACTTTTAAATGTGTGCTTTTCCCAACGGGAGGACTTAGAGAAAAAGCAAATTGCCTTTGAGCCGTTCAATCTTCCATGTTTAATCAGACAAACTCCAGACCTCCCCTGCTCTCAGGACCTGAAGTCAGGCAGCTGCAGGTGACTCTGAGGAGGAGGAAGGAGGCACAGAATCCCTGGGTGGGGATTCCCAGGGCAGCGCCCCAGGAACAGCCTGTCTGCTGCCTGCCGGGGCTGCAGGGGTTAAAGAGAACCGCCTGGCTTCAAGAAAATCTCTCCAACGGTGTTAGAGCAGGGGAAAAAGGCAAAATGATTGTAAATTCCGCCAGGGGATTTCTGCCATGAATCCGGCTCACCTTTCGAAGACCCCCCCTCCTGCTGCCACCCCCGCCCCCCCGCGCCCCGCCTGAGAGGATAACTGACCTTTGGAGGGAAATAATGAAAAGAAGAAATTCCTTGGAGAAAATAATGTGTCCGGGCCCCAGTAATGAGATCGGCTCCTTTTATGTTGCCATGGAGACGGCAGTCATTTTATAATACAAAATACATGAATGGGTGCGGGCGGGCGCAGCCTCGCCAGCACAGGGGGGGTCACGGGCAGCGTTGGGAGGGCAGGTTAGCCTCTTGCAGGCTGTGGTCTGGTCTGGGGGTCGGGCGAATGGCTGGGGTCAGGGGCCACCGTGCCTCACTTCCCCAGAGAAGCAGGCCTGGCTCCCAGGGTCTTCTCAGGCTGAGGCCTTGGGACTCAGAGACAGGCTGGGGGCCTGATGGGTGACAGCAGCCTCCATGACTCCTGGGAGCAGGGCGAGGAGCAGGCTCTGGCAATTCATAACTTTAACCACAGGCCCACCTCTCACGGCTGTGCCTGCTATGTAACCTAAGACACGGTTTTTCTGCAGCTGTCTTACAAAGGAGAGGATCATAGCCCTATTTTACAGATCAGGAAACTGAGGCACGGAGAGGTAAATCAACTTGATCAGTGTCACACAATAGAGATTTCAGCCCAGATATGGCTACAGCTGAAGTTTTGAGTTAAGACGGGGGACCCTGGATGTCACCTGGGAGGCTGGTACAAGGGAAATTTTCCAGGTGCTGAAAATGTGCTATTTTGTAACGGGAGGTACATACATGTAAAAATGCATTGAGCTGCTCTCTTAAACTCTGTATACTTGACAGTTTGTAAGTTAACTTTTTTTTGAGATGGAGTCTCACTCTGTCTCCCAGGCTAGAGTGCAGTGGCACAATCTTGGCTCGCTGCAACCTCCGCCTCCCAGGTTCAAGCAATTCTCCTTCCTCAGACTCCCAGGTAGCTGAGATTAGAGGCACCTGCCACCACACCTGGTGAATTTTTGTGTTTTTAGTAAAGACGAGGTTTCACCACCTTGGTCAGACTGGTCTCGAACTCCTGACCTTGCGATCCACCTGCCTCGGCCTCCCAAAGTGCTGGGATTTCAGGCGTGAGACACCATGCCTGGTCACTCTCATTTTTAAAGCGTGAGTGTGTGTGTGTGTCTATTACAACATGAAGTCTCTGCTGTCAGCCGGATCTAAACTGAGACCCCAGCCTAAGCCTCAGCTTCGTGTGTGACCTTGGCAGGTGGCTTCCCCCTCCGGGTTCCCCTGTCCTGTCCTTGCCTGTAAAATGGTGCAATACGGTAGCCATCTCCTAGGGCTGCCGAAGGACGTTACGCACAGGATGGACTGGGTACAGGGCTTGGGCGGGGAAGAACTCAGACATGCGGCTGAATCTCATCTCTCTCTTCTGATGTGTTTCCAGTGTTAACATGGTGATGATGGCGACAAGAAAAGCAGCAGGGGGTGAGAAGACTTCTGACTTCTGGAGAAAGACCTGGAAGAGAGGAGGGAAGGGAAACTGAAGCTGAGAGAGGAAGAAGGGGAAGAGGAAGGAGACAGGGAAGAGAAGGAAGGAAAGGAATACAGGAAGGGGAAGAGGAGGAAGAGCTCAGTGAGGGGAGAAGAGGCAGCCGATGAAGAAAAGATGCGGCCAGGAAGCAAGGTTCAGAGCCGGGAGTCCGGGAGAACCACGCACTTTCCTGCTGTGCGTCCTTGGAGAAAGCGCTGTCTCTCTCTGAGCCATGGTTTCCCCATCTGTAAAAAGATTACCCAGGAGGTCCTTGGAGCACAGAGGAGGTACTCAGGCTGCCAAAAAAGGAAGAGAGAAAGGAGGGACGGGCTGGAGGTGGTGAGGCTGCCCTTCCTCAGAGCAGGAATTCAGCCCCACCCCCAGGCAGTGGCCAACACTCTGTCTATTCCTTGTCCTTGAAAGCCAGCTCTGAGATCTGCCACCAGCCATGGGAACAGCAGGCCAGTTCCAGCAGAGACCCTCGAAGGGAAATGCAGTGACAGCCCCTAAAATAACAGTCCCGGTCAGCTTTTTATAGGTCTGAGACTGGGCGGGTAGTGCAGGCATGCGTTACAGGATCTTTGTCTGCAAAGAGAAATTAGGAGAGGCGCACATGGTGTCTGAGAGAAGCTGAGGTCTTTTCCAGAGGGAAAGCATGGAAAAACGAAGTCACACATCACCCAGGGGGCTGGCCTACAGCCAGAGCCAAGCTGTGGGCACCGCTGGCCCTGGGCTCTGCCCAGTGCTCACCTTCTAAAGGTGGCCTACCGGGGATTCATCCCTTTGTCTCTCTGGAAAACAGACTTCACCACCAGGCAATTCTCGTGCCAGCCCTGCTGAGCGCTGCACATCTGTTACCGTATTTAAGCCTCATGATGCATGTTCATCCCCATTTCACAGATGAGAAAACTGAGGCTCAGAGAGGTTAAGAAACATGCCTAAGGTCACCCAGCTGGTGAGAGGCCTAGCTGGGATTTGAGCTCATATCTGCCTCGCTCTGAAGCCCACACTCCCGACACTGACATTCTCCCTCCTTGCCACCTCACTGAGAAAAGAGGGATAGTCCACACCCAGCCTACAGCTGCGTCAGTACAGGCCAGTATCATGCCATGTCCTTGCTGTTAACTCCAAGCCTCTGAAATCCCAAAACAGGATCGAGGAGTCTGGGGTGAAATACAGCCTAGCCTGCGGTTTGGGGAGAAGTAAATGTTATATTTGAGGGCACTGGTATTTGGACCAATTGGATGCGTCTCAGAAAAATTCCATTTTGTTCATCAGTAACCCCAGAGAAAAATGTCTTGGGGCAGAAAGGAAATGTCAGAACAGGCCTGCTAGCAAGAGAACGGAGCAATCTTTCATTCCCGTGTTCTGCTACGTGTTGGCGATGAAGAAGCCGGTTAAGTTCAACATGAGACGTTTCCAGCCAAGATCTGTAGAAGCCAGCTTCCAAGCCCAATTTTGCCACTGACTCTCAGCGCTATATGGGCCTCAGTTTCCCCATCAGCAAATTGAGAACTAAAGAGACCTTTAAGATTTCTTTCCAGCCAGACATGGTGGCTCACACCTGTAATCCCAGCACTCTGGGAGTCCGAGGCAGGTGGATCACAAGGTCAAGAGATCGAGGCCAACATGCTGAAACCCCATCTCTATTAAAAATACAAAAATTAGCCAGGCGTGGTGGCGTGCGCTTGTAATCCCAGCTGCTCAGGAGGCTGAGGCAGGAGAATCGCTTGAAGCCATGAGGCAGAAGTTGCAGTGAGCTGAGATTGTGCCACTGCACTCCAGCCTGGTGACAGAGCAAAACTCCATCTTAAAAAAAAAAAATTCCTCTTCATTTGAAATGTGTTCATTCCCCATGGCACCCTCGAGAGGCCAACCTGTCCCTGCTGTCCCCATTACATGATGTGAAAACTAAGGCTCTGGAAGGACAGAGGGCTAGCCCCGGGTCTCATGGTGGCTTCAAGCTGGACTCAGCCTTCAAGTGTCTGCTTGGACCACAAAATTCTGCTCCTGTGGCTAACTGCCCCCTGCACTGTGAGAGCCCAGCAACCTTGCAGAGCAATAGGTCCCTTTCAAGAGTCTGGCTCCTCTCAGCCTGGGGCCGGATGGTATACAGAGTCATCTGGGGGCAATCTGGCAACTCCCCTCAGCCTCTGGATCTCTGAGACACCCTGGGCCGGGGAGCACTTCTGACTAGTTGGCTGGAACCACAGCAAACATCTGTGGGAAGGGAAGGAAGGGAGGAAGGAAGCTGGTGCTCCCAGGGTCTGAGGGGCAGAGGCCTGGCCCTGCTCCAGAGAGCCAGGTAAGCACTTTGGTTGCAGGTTTGGAATGTGTCCAAGTCCGTGCATGCACACACATGGTGTACGTGTGTATGTGTGTTTGCGTAAGCACTGCATTCATCGTGGGTTGTATGTGCACGCATGTTGTGTGTGCATGCGTTCCTGTGCTGCATCCATATGTCTGTGTGTGTATGTGCACACATGTATCGTGTCTGTGCTTGCTTGTGTGTACATACATGGCTAGGTGGGTGTGTGTATATATATGTAACAGGGATGTATAGCAGTAAAGACTGGGCTCGAATTCCAGCCCCACCACTTCCTGGCTGTGTGACCCTGGACCGGTTGGTATACCTCTCTGGGTCACGAACAATAGCACCCTCTCCATCCAGCTCATGAGGCTTTGTGGAGCTAACCCCCGAAGACCAATGAACCCCCGCCCACAAACGCAGCAAAAGCCGCATAACTGGCTGTGATTATTCCTCTTCTTTTCCTACCAGCTGCGTCTCTGGGTGCTGCAAAGATCCAGCCATCAGGGCCGGCGGCTTGTTGATGGGCCTGCGTGCCGCCCCCCGTAAATTCAGGAATCGCCTGCCACAGGAATGCCATATTTCTATCATCTCCCAGACAGCGTCAGCCTTCTCTGAGCTGTTTCCCTTTGGCTCGCAGCCAAGTTTAAGAGTCTTACGAAAATTCCCAAGACCTTTAGCTGTCTCGCCTTGAGAAGACAGGGCTGCTGGGTTGGGGAGAAAATGAGAGGCTACTGAAGGCAGGAAGCAGGCTGCATTCCTGGTCCCAAGGAGGTACGGCTGGCGGGAGGCTCAGAAAGTCCAGGACATTCTTCTCCAAGTTAAAAATATGCAGCACGTCAGCTGCAGCAAAGGCCTCTTTCTGCAACCTAAATCTATTCCAGAAAGCAGAAAGGTACAGCAGCATTGACGTTTCAAGCTAAGAGGAAAAGAAGGTCATTCGGTCCCAACACTGAAGACTCCCAGCCGGCCCGTGTTCTCCACAGCGGCATTCCTTCCACCAAGTCCACATGTTCTTACCCACATTCTTCAATGCACAGCTCCCAAATCAGGGGTTCAAATTCCAGCTTCACTTCTTACTCACTGTGTGTCCTCCGAAGACTTGGTCTACCTCTCTGAGCCTCAGTCCTTTCAACTTAAAATGAGAACACATGGACACAGGGAGGGGAACATCACACACTGGGGTCCGTTGGGGGGAAATAGGGGAGGGATGGGGGAGTGGTGAGTTGGGGAGAGATAGCATGGGAAGAAATGCCAGATATAGGTGATGGGGAGGAAGGCAGCAAATCACACTGCCATGTCTGCACCTATGCAACAATCTTGCATATTCTTCACATGTACCCCAAAACCTAAAGTGCAACAAATAAAAAAAGAAAGAAAAAAAACGTCAACAAGAAGCGATGCCTCCGAGGGTTAACAGAGACGGTGCCTGCGAAGCGGAGCCTGATCTCCTTCCAAACTCAGGCAGGGCCCACCCCTGGGTGAGCTCTGCCTCTCCTGAAATATACACTTGTTTGAGGGGCAGGAGATGCCCCAGGCTTAGGAGTCGGAAGGTCTCAGCTGGGTTTGCTGTGTGGCTTTAGGCAAATCACTGAACTTTTGTGTGTGACATTCCCACTTCCCCACTCATGAAATAAGATGGTGGAACTGGATCAGTAAGTCCCCAAAAGAGTTTTAAAGTCCCAGTGGCTGGGAGATGGTAGGTGGTACACAGGCATAAAATATTTTTTTTTAATTCTCAAATATTTATTTTAATGTGTATTAAAAATATCAGCATCCCTTCCAATTTGGGATGTCATGGATATTGTTGCTAAGGCTGAGGCTAAAATCTATTTTAATTGAGTTCGTGTAAAGTGGATTTAAGGAATGACACTGGGTTAATAATGTGGGAAAAACTAACTATGTGGTCATGAAAGACCGAGACTGGGGGATATTCCACAGAGAAGGTGGTCTCAAGGCCTGGCTTTTCTCCCTTGCTTTTGATATTATGAGTAAGGGCCTGGCCTGGTGGCTCATGCACTTTGGGAGGCCAAGGCAGGAGGATCACTTGAGGCCAGGAATTTGAGACCAGCCTCGGCAACATAGTGAGACTGCATCCCTACAAAGAATTTTTTAAATAGCCAGGTGGGATGATGTGTGCCTGCAATCCTGGCTACCCAGGAGGCTGCGGCAGGAGGATCACTAGAGCCCAGAAGATGGAGGCTGCAGTGAGCGAGGATTGCACCACTGCACTCCAGCCTGGACTATAGAGCTAGACTCTGTCTCCAGAAAAACGAAAAATGAAAAAATAAAATTATGGGAAAGTCATAGCATCTCTGAGCCTTAGTTTCCTGTCAGTGAAACGGGGGTAATACGAGTGCCCCCCAAGGCCATGAGGAAGATCTAATGGGAAGATGGCTTGCAGAGCACCTGACAAGATGCCTGGCAAATAACAGATGCCTAGAGGAATGCGTGTTATTGCAGATTTTGTATCATAAGCCTAAATAATTAATCATCACATCCTGAATTTCTATTAATTGTATTATTATTTTCCAGACACTGTTCCAAGCACTTTACATGAATACAGCTGTGATCATTTATGAAGCACCGATTGTGTAACAGGCCCTTACCACATTTTATCTCATTTAATAGCTCTGTAGTTCACACAAACAGCTCAATAGTTCACGCTTCCAACAGATGTCTATTGAGCATTTACTTGATTCAAGACAGGGAGGATTCCAGAGTAAACAAGCCAGGAAAATCCCTGCCTGTGTAGGCCTCAGTGACACAAGGGCTATTTTACCACTGAGAAGGCCTGGGGATGAGATGAAACACTCGGGCAAGGCAGAGGGCAGATGTGAGCCTGAGTCTGTCCGATTCAAGTGTCCAGGCTCTTCCCACAGGAAATCCTCAGCCCTGGGTGCGGTCAGAGCATCTTCACACCCAGGCAGCTGTGAAGGAGACCAGAGACGCATCCATGTAAAACAAGCGGGGGAGCCGACAGGTACTCCCAACTTCGACGCGCCCTCCCTTGACCCCACTGGAGGACATGAGCGTCCAGGAGGCTGAGACAGCCCCAACCGCCATCAGCTGCCAACAGAGAGATGGGATTACTGTCACCCCTTGCCCATGCAAAGGGCATCGCCATGGGACAGAGAGACCCCAACGGCATGTTAATGAACCACCCATGCTGAACTTGACACACTGGAGGCTCCAACTCATTCCTAAGGGTCCCGGACCCTAATTTGACCCATAATGGGCTCCAGGTACTATCATTCCAAAGGAGTGGGTTTGTCACTTACAGAGCACTGAGGGTTGAATGAGATGGGGCTGGGTGTGAGGAAGGATGAGAGGACAGCTGCAGGAGGTATGGACACCGTGCGGCTCCTGCAAATCGGGCAGCAGGCTTGGCTTCTTACCTAGACTTTCACTTCCTAGCTCTTTGACATCGGCCGTAAAATCTGAACCTCAGCTTTGCCATCTATAAAATGGGGATAACCCTATCAACCTTGCAGGGTGTCATGTGTGTGGAACTGCACACAGACTGTGCATCACAAGCAGCAGCACAAAAGTGGCCCAGGGTCCTGCTGCTGCTTTCCCATGTGGCCTCCATGAACAGCAGCTCGGTTCTGGGTTCTGTTTCAGCAGCAATGGGCCAAGCAGTCTGGCACAAGTGCTCCTCCTCCAGGAAGCCTTCCTTGACTGCCTCGTGTCAGGCTGATTTCTCCTGCCTTGAATCTACTGCAGGGCTTACAGCAAAATCACCAGTCATTCCACTGCCTCATCTTCAGGTCGTGGTAGCATTTAGTGGCACACAATGGCCCTGCTCGTCTTACAAATGAGGAAACTGAGGCCCAACAATGGAAAATGGGGCCAGTGTGGCTCTCTCCACCTCCCCACCTCTCTAAAGAACAACATAAATCAAGCAGCCGCTCACTGAAATCAGCCCAAGCCAAGGCTTCCCCTTGACTTCTCCAACCAGGAACCCCGAGTCTTGCTCTGGCTGCAGCCCTAGTGGCTCCCGATGGGGGCACCGAGGCAGATCGGCAGGTTGCCACCTCCTGGCCACTTCTGCTAAGTCAAAACACCAGCAGGAAGGGGGCAATGCCACGTGTGTGCCAAGCGGACACCACACGAGGGTGCCCCTCCATATGCACCACACTCGTACCTGAGAGCACACTCACATGCATGTTACAACCTCAGCCACACGTGGCTGTGCACAGGTGAGACTAGGTCATGTGTGTGTGCCTGAGGGTGTCCCATGCATACATGTGTGCAGGCGTCATATGGTGGATGTGGAGGTCTCAGAACACTCTCTAAGCTCACAGTCGCACATGGAAGAATCTGAACTAACTCCGCACCGGGACCACAGGACCCTGAATGCGTTGCCTTACCACTACCACCGTCACTGACCTCATCTCCACCCGCTCCATCCTGCCTTCCTGCCACTCCCCAAGGCCTTGTCCCTCTTCTGGAACATTCTTCCCCCAGATCGTCCCATAACCGACTCCTTCTTGTCCTTCACTATTTCAATATGGCCTTCAATATGGGGTGGGGGAGGTGGGAAGACGTCTCTTTGATGCCTACCTAGTACTCCCCAAGACGCTTACCATCATATCCCAGGTTATTTCCAGCACGGCTCCTCCCCAGCCTAGATGATTTTGTTCTGTGCAGTTTGTTTTGGGCTCACTGGGAGTTTGCCTCCCCGATTAGAGAAGACATTCCATGAGGATGTGGACTTCCTCTGCCATTCTCAACGTGAGCAAACGTTGCCTAACAGGACCTGCTGGCAATACACTCATTTGGCTAAATCGTATTGAGTGTACACACGTGTGTGCATGTGTGCACAGGTGTGTGTGTATGTGTGCCCAAGTGTGTAGGGCTGGCATGTGCACTCGTGTGCTGGTGTGTCTGCATGCATGCATCTGTATCCATCTCTGAATGGATGTGTGTCCGTACCCTGTGTGTCTGAGGGCACGGCGTGTGTATTCGGGGAAGATGTCCCAGAATGGAAGGCACTGGCTCAAGTCCAGGAAGGGCCCTGCTTCTTGGGTAGGTTTCCCGGTTCCATCTCTGCAGGGCCTCCAGTGTGGAGAAGAAAAGGTACCTGCAACTGCTGTGGCTTGAGTGTCTGCGTGCGTCTTCTCATTTCATCTTCCCTACTCTAGAAGATGTGAGTCTTACTAGTCACTCACAGATGAGGACCTGGGGCAGGGAAGTCTTGCACACAGACCCCGCAGTGAGCAGGTGGGAGTCAGAGTCCAAGCCCGGACCCTTGGGCTGAGCCCTCTGGGACCCAGTGCCTCAGCCAGAGTCTTCCATCAGGACCAGAAGCAGCAGGGGGAGCGGAGGAGGGAGAGGATTCAGAAGGCTCTGGTCCCCGCCCCGCACTTGGCAACGCTTCCCCGCACGTGACAACAGTGTGAACACAGAGATGGAAGTAACAGCTGGTCTCTGCCCCAATCCAGATGTGGGAGAGACAGTTTCTCCCAAAATACTCTCGCTGTGAAGTCAGAAACCCTCCCAGTATAAACAAAATGTGCTGCTCGGTGCTGGGAAGGAACTGCTCACATCTCCGCCAACCGTCCACCTGCTCCCGAGAACTCACCCGGGCCCCCCGCCCTCCTGCCGTCCCCTCTTAGAGTCGTCTCCAGCTAAAAGTCTCTGGAAAGCCCCTGTTAAAACACGAACCCATTCATCCTGGTAGAGCCAATTACAAATGCTCCTTGACTTAACGTTGGGACTGTGTCCCGATAAACCCATGGTAAATTGAAAATACTGTAAGTTGAAAATGCATTTAATACACCCAACCTACCAAACAGCACAGCTTAGCCTAGCCTACCTCCAGCGTGCTCCGAACACTTACATTAGCCTGCAGCTGGGCCACATCATCTAACACAAAGTCTATTTCATAGCAAAGTGTTGAGTATCTCATGTAACTTACTGAACACTGTACTGAAAGTGAAAACCAGAATGATTGTATGGGTACTCAAGGTACAGTTTCTATTGAATATGTACCACTTTCAAGCCATCTTTATTCTATGTATGTATTTACTTATTCAGATAGGCTCTCCCTCTGTTGCCCAGGCTGGGGTACAGTGGTACAATCACAACTCAAACGCCTGGGCTCAAGTGATCCTTCCACCTCAGCTTCCAGAGTAGCTGGGACTACAGGTGTGGACCAGCATGACTGGTTAATTTTTGTTTTAATTTTTTTGTATAGACAGGGTCTTACTATGTTGCCCAGGCTGATTGTAAATTCCTGGGCTCAAGCAATCCTCCCACCTCAACCTCCCAAAGTTCTGCAATTACAGGTGTGAGCCATCACACCCAGCCTCGAACCATCTTAAAACCCAAAATGTATAGCTTCAGCCAGGGACTGTCTATATACAATTGGGTCTAAACAGAGGACAGGAACAGGAGAGAATGGGATGTGGGACAGACATGTTCTGATAGGGAAAGGGGCTCAGTAGGTGATTCTAAGTTTTATCTGTTCAGCCTCTTTTCTTGACAGTCCCTAACGCTGCCTTTGTCTCCAAGGGAGAAGTTTCTAGATCCCCACCTGTGTCTTGGTCTGTCCCCTTCTTGTTCACGCCATTTCACCTGAGATTTTATTCAAAGCAAAGATGTTGCTGCAAAAAAAAAAAAAAAAAATGTTGAGGAGGAAGATAAAGTCTCTAAAATCACTGATCCAACGTAACCCAAACGCTAGACAGGAAATCAAGACCCAGAAAGGAGATGTGACCTGCCAAAAGCTAAACAGTGGGTGTTAATAAAGTAAGGTGGCATTCAATTCCCCCACCTGCTGAGCCAATGGTGTCTGGTCCTCGGATGGGGGGTGGAAGGGGCTCTGGGTTCTACAAGATCCAGGAGGGACAGGAACTTCAGAAGGACAAGGTGTCCTGGACACAAGCCCCCCTCCTCACCTGGGGTCAAGTGAGAGATGGGAGAGAAATGACGGGGATGTCGAGGGAGTTTTGGGAGACAAGCAGGCCCATCAGTCATCGTGGTCACCCAACCTTCTGCCTGGAGTCAAAGAGAAATCCACTAGGGTGGGAGGGAACATCTATCGGGGTGGGCGCTCTGGGATCTGCTTCCTTATCCCAAGAAGGCTTCCTCACCACCCAAGCCTGTCCAGGTTCCCCGGGAGAGACTAAGCCTTGTCATCATTGAAATAGACAGAGCAAGGCTCTAGACGCTCTAGCTAAGCATGTCCACAGGGAGGATTAAGGCTTCGGCAGGAGTTGAATTCCTACAGCCCAGCCACAGAGCCTGAGTTTGAACTCCACCCTACATGGCTGGGAAGAAGGTCTCATGGCTAAAGCCAAAAGGAAAAAACAGGAGCTCCTGTGAGCCCAGGGTGCTTGAAAACAGCCTCATCGATGGGTTTTCAGCCAAGAGACCCCGCTCAGACAGGAGATAGGGGCAGCTGCTATGTTCAAAAAGCATGAACAAGGCCAAAAGTCGGTGGGCTCCGAGAGGGGCATGGATCCAGCGTCGCCCCAGCAACCCTGGACAACAGCCTCATAAACAGGAGGGGCCCAAGAGAAGGCAGCTGGGGAAGGGCCCTCGCAGCCAGCCCCAGGATCCAGGGGTGCCCGGCAGAACCAGACAGGTTCAAGGAGCCAGAAATCAGTGTGATGTGAGGTGGGAGCGAGGAAGACCGAACGCAAACGGGCTCACAGCCATCAGGCTTGGGGCGATTCCATAGCGGGGGAACCTGGAGAGCAGCCAGCCCATAGTCATGGACACCTGGAGCTGGGAGGGGCTTTGAAAGTCTCCCAGGCCAACCCCGTCACTGATGCCAGGGGCCCTGCCAAGGAGCTGTCTAGGATCTGCTTGCACACCTCCAAGGATGGGGAGCTCATTCCCCATTTTAGGTACAGACTAATGTGCTGTCTTTCCATTGAGCTTAATCATCTTTCCTCTCACTCCTCCACCCCTTGGACCCCACTGACCAAAGCCTGAAAAATTCCCAAGTCCTATTTATACTGTTTTCTATTTGTCTATGCCTTCATTAAAAAATACAAACACCATGAGAATCAGATAAGAGTTTTCACCAGAACACTCTTCCCTACTTCCTAGAACAGTGCCTGGCTCATGGTAGAATAGATTCTCAATGCATATTTACTGAATGAATGAATGAATGAGTGAGGTTGGGGTGAACAGACAGAGAGCATTCCTCCTTAGGTATTTAGGTGTTTTAGCTGAAGTGCCCAGGCTACACTGGTTCAGGAAAGAGTCATTCACCCAGGGCAGACAAAGACACTCAGAGAAGGGATGCCTAGGTGTCAGTTCCAAGGTAAGACAAGGACCAGGTGAGAGGGAAGAACCATGGAAGCAGGCAGAGACCAGGAGGGCTGAGTGTGTGGTCCAGGACCAAGGCTAGGAATAAAGTGAGAAATCAGGGTCTCTTGCTATGCCCTCAGGGGGCCATCGTAGAGATGATCCTAAGAGCTTCTTGAAGCCAGATGCATGGCCCCACAAGGTGAGTGAGAAAGAGCCTGTAGGATCAGGGATAATAATCTCTCTCCCAAGAATACAGCAACCTTGTAGTTCCTCACAGCATCCTTCAAGGGCAGATATAAACCCAGTTTGCAGATGAGGATGCTGACACCCAGGAAGCAGCAAAGGCAGAACTAGAACACAGGTCTCCTTCCTTCATGCCACATGTCCCTCCCCTCTTCCCCACCATATTCCTCCAGAGGGCAGAGGAGGCAGGAAGAGACTGGAAGCACCCTGGCCCTTTGGCGAAGATCACCTGGGGCTGCCAAGTCAGCAGGCTGAGGCCAGAATGTAAAGGAGAAAGTTTGAGCTCCTTCCTGCATAGGTAGGACGCCACTGGGCAGCCTTAGAGAAGCAACAAAGATCAGTGGATGCAAGCAGTCGCCGAAGCTGAGTCAGCTGCTCGTTTCTTGCTGTGTAACCTGATAAGTAAACAAGCCTCTCTGAGCCCCCGTTTTCTCACCTGCAAAATGCCCATAGTAAGAGTAACTGTCCATGGGGTTGGTGTGGACACAATGAGATATATGTAAGTCACAGCCCCTTGCATACAGTAAGTGCTCAAAAAGTGTTGGTTACTCTTTTTCTTTTTCTTTTTTTTGTTTTGTTTTGTTTGTTTGTTTGTTTGTTTTTGAGACAGTCTCAATCTGTCGCCAGGCTGGAGTGCAGTGGTCTGATCTCGGCTCACTGCAACCTCCACCTCCCAGGTTCAAGCCATTCTCCTGCCTCAGCCTTTCAAGTAGCTGGGATTACAGGTGCGTGCCACCATGCCCAGCTAATTTTTGTTTTTCAGTAGAGACAGGGTTTCGCCATGTTGGCCAGGCTGGTCTCAAACTCCTGACCTCAGGTGATCCGCTCACCTCGGCCTCCCAAAGTGCTGGGATTACAGGCATGAACCACCAGGCCCGGCCAACATTGGTTATTCTTACCAGATCTCAAGAAGTGGCATCTCTCCTGCCTCTCATCACAAATTAGGTCCTCTAAGGGGAGCCTTGTCTTCAACCTTCAACAGCCCTCCCTCCACCACGGGGCACATTTGGGTAGGGGTGTGTCGAGGATGTGGCTGCCTGTTGCTGCACCCCAAGAGTCTCAACCAGTGCCAGCAGGGCAGGGTAAACCAACTCACTCTAATCTTCATGACTGCTCATTAATTCTCCTTTCAGGGACATATTTTCCCCAGCGTTCTGCCAACTACCTGTCCTGCGATATTTCCTTAGTGTGAAAAGAGGAACTGATAGTTTACTAATTTTGGATTTGTTCACACCCAGGACTGGAGAAAGATAGAAGTCCTCGGAAATCATGGCTCACTCTCAGAATTTATCCATCCCTTTAGTCTTCCACCCATCCATCCACCCACTCTCCCATCTACCCACCCTTCCTCCCACCAACCTATCCCTCACCCATTCACCCACCCACACACCCATCTATCCATTTCTTCGTCCATTTCACCGATACTCATTGAGCACCTTCTCTGCGACAGACCATGTGCCTGGTACTGGAGGATACAGGAGTGGACTAGATAGAGAAGACTTTGCTCTTATGGAATTCACAGCACAGATATCAATTGAATAATCAGCTGAATAAATGCATCTCACCTTCTAACTCATTCCCCACTCTGAAGGCAGAGAGAGCCTTGGAAAACCCAAATCTCTGGTTTCCATTAGCCTGGAAACAATGACCCCCACTAGACTGGGAAGAAAATACACTCTCCATCATCACTGCTGAAGTTGTAAAGTGTTACAGCCTTTTAGAAAAGCAATCTTGCTACATCTCTGAAAATGTAAAATCTACCTTAGGCCCTAGCAATTCCCCTCTTGAGGATCTCTCCCACAGAAACAAACACACAGCACTTAAAGCCATGTGCTCAAGAATGTTTCCCGAAGCATCATTCATAGACGGAAAAGAAGAGGAAAGGCAAAGCCCAACAGATGCCCTCAGTCAGGGAATGGCGAAAGCATCAGGGCACACCCACGCCATGGAGCATTACACAGCCCAGGGCAGGAGGGAATAGAGTCGTACCACTCAGCTCAAGAGATTACCTGGAGATGTCTGGCATGGGAAAAGCACTATGGAGAAATCATGTGCAATGTGATCCTGTTGTTGTGAAAGGAACATCAATCACGATGCTTCACATATGTGATGACATGAGTATGGGGAGAATTATGAAAATTATGGGAGAATTCAGACTAGGGAGTTAACTTGGCTGACCTGGCTTGGGGGGTGGTCTGCAATGGGAGGAAGATGTGGAGGAAGCCAAGGAGAAAGAAAAAAAGGAAGCAAAACTGTCAGCACTGAAGAAACACATAAGTGACATGACATTTATGCAGGTATATAAAATTACATATGTGGTATCTTAGTTCGTTTGCATTGCCATAACGGAATACCAGAGACTAGGTAATTTATACAGAAAAGAAATGCATTTGTCTCACGGTTCTGGGGGCTGGACAGTCCAAGATCAAGGAGCTACATCTGCAGGGACTTCTTGTCCCATCGCCCTATGGTGAAAGGCTGGAGGCCAAAAAAAAGTATATGCAAGAGAGAGACAGCAGGAGCCAGACTTACTTTTATAACAAATCCACTCTCACCACAATGAAGCCAGTCCCCATGATAGCGCTATTAATCCATTTATGAGAAGAGAACCCTCATTACCTAATCACCTGTTAAAGGTCCCACCCCTTAACACTGTTACATTGAGGAGTAAGTTGTGGTTGGTTTTTGTTTGTTTGTTTTGTTTTTCTTATCTGATTTTTTTAAATTTGTTTATTTTACTTTAGGTGCATACTATATCTGGCATTTCTCCCCATGTTATCCCTCTGCACCCTCCCCTCCCTCCCCACCCCACACTGTCTCTCCCCTACCCCCTCAACTGCTCCTAGTATGTAAGTTTTTAACACACAAACTTTGGGGGGCACATTCAACCTCATAGCACATGAGTAGTGTATAAAGGAATTAAACCCCCCAAAAAAGGAATTAAAACCTAATCTGATTGTACCTCCCCACGTGCCACCCCATCCCCTCTCTTCCTGCAATGCTGACCCTCCTTCTTGTTACCAAGAAGTGGTAGTGCCTTGTTACCAGGCAGGTAGTGACCCTCCCTGGCCTCACTACCTGCAATGCTGACCCTCCTTCTTGTTACCAAGAACATGTCATGATTTCCTAAACAAACCCAGATTCCATCCCACTTCCAGGCCTTGGCATATGCTGTTCCCTCTGCCAGGGATGCCCTTTTTTGCTGCTATATACATCATGGCCTCTTTTTCAGGTTCCCTGAGAGATGTTCCTCAAGCCTGAATACTAAGCATGAGCTGACACTGATGGGTGCCTACTGTGTGCCAGGCATGAGGTGGGCTTCAACCCCACACTGGCCTTGGGTTTCTCTGCTCTGCTACCCAATATTTGTACCAAGTACAACCACCTCCATCCAATTTTGGCTCTTCTTCAGGAATCTCAGCTGCATTGATTCATTCCAGTTTACAGAGGAAGATACTGAGGTTGAGTGGCAAAATATAGCACCCAAAATCACACAGCTAATGAGGCAGGATTTGAATCCAAGACTAATCTGAGTCCCGGCCTTCTCCTCCCCATTCCAGGCTGCTCCTGGAGAGGAAAAACAAGCTGTGAATTGGATTCAGGTAATGCAGTTTGAGGATTAGTATTTCCTTTTCAGGTGAGTTTGTTGCTCAGCTGCACACTCTGGAGTGAAGGGTAAGGATTGCAGCAGCTGTCAAAGAGCCCCTGATATGGTCAAGACCTCTCAGCCTTCCCAGCTAGGGAGATACCCTTGGCCCAGCTCCCAGTTTATGGCCATCACCACTGCTCACCTAATATTTACCCAACTCATTAAACACCTTCTTCCTGATACCTTCCTGGCCCCCCTGCCTCCTACATCAAACAAGTGCAAACATCAGAGCTTCCAGGGCAGGTACATAAATCACCGGGTCTAGCAAAAGAACTATTATGTCCATCTCGCCTCTGGGAAGCAGTGGCTGGGCCCTGCCAGGCTTTAACCAGATGTTCCCATTTTTGGTCTCTGGCCTGGTATTTACACCAGAAGGTTTCCCCAGGGTTTGAGGACAGAGGTTGCCTCAACATAGCCTTACCATTCAGAACCCCACCAAAACAGGCAGGCCTAGGAGTCACAGGAGATAAAAGGAAATTGTAGCCCACTAACATCTCCAAGTGGGTGAGTAGTCCAAACTCAGAAAGGGGAAAGACTTTGTCCGAGGTTGCATAGTAATTTAGTCAAAAGAACTGGCATTCCTCAATAACACAGGAGGTGTCCCCTCAACAACAAAAAGTCATCAGCACCATCATCATTATCATCACCATCACTATCATCCTCACCATTATCATCCTCCTCCTCATGATTACCATCATCACCCTCATTCTCCTCCTCACCAGCACCATCACCAAAATCATCACCTTCACCATCATCACCATCATCACCACCATCACCATCACATCACCATCATCACCATCATCACTATCATCATCATCACCATCACCATAACCATCATCATCACCATCATCATCACCATCACCATCACCATAACCATCATCATCACCATCACCATCACCATCGTCATCACCATCATCACCATAACCATCATCATCATCACCATCACCATCATCATCACCATCATCATCATCACCATCACCATCACCATCACCACCATCATCACCATCATCACCATCACCATCATCATCACCATCATCATCACCATCCTCATCACCATCACCATCACCATCCTCATCATCACCATAACCATCATCATCACCATCATCACCATCATCATCACCATCACCATCATCATCACCATCACCATCATCATTACCATCATTACCATCATCATCATCACCATCATCATCACTATCATCACCATCATCATCACCATCCTCATCATCACCATCATCACCATCATCATCATCACTATCACCGTCTTCATCATCACCATCATCATTGTTTGTAGCCACCCACCCTGGAGGCCATGCTGAGCCCTTAGGATGATGCTAAGCACTTCCCATGAGCTCCCTTGGAACCTGATACACTTTGGCCATTCATCCACTCTCACCATTTCTGCCCCTTCAAATAAATCCTTCCCCCACTGTTTGTCCACCTTTTTTTTTAACTTTTGGGGACTTTTTTTTAACCTCGATGTCATCTGAAGCAATAACACCCATGAAAGTACTGATAGGATGTGGCTCATTCTATTTCTGTCCAATATACACTAGAACAAATACATGAAAATAGAAAGTTTGCTCATCTCTTGTCCCCTCTGCTGATGAAATTCACACCACCCCTTGGTAAATGCTGTGTCCTCTGGTTTAACCTTCAGGATGACCTTTCACATTTAGGAAGCGGTACCCTTTCAAGGACCAGGTGAACTGAGGCTTGGCGGGGTAAAGTAGCTTGGTCAACCAGCCCTAGGGCAGCAGGGCCAGAATTCAGACCAGGGCCTGTGTGATGCCGAGATGTGGTTCAGGACTCCTCCTTCTGCTGACTCTTTGAGTCAGATGTGCCAGGAAACTTTTAGCTCTACCCAGCAACTAAAGAATAACAGAGGTGAAAGGAACCACCCAAATAGAAGTGCACCTATTGTCCAGATCCAAAAACCAAAGCCCTGATGGCTGAAGTGTAAAATCTCAGGTGGGCCAAGATCCAGACCAGTGAGAGACAGACACTGAGCCTCCCTCACCATTGGAAATTCTAGAATCACCATGGTACCCTTTTGGAGTCTTAACCATCCCACCACAGACCTTGGTAAGACCCATCTTCTACTGGGATGATCCTCACCCCAATCTGCCCACCTCCACTCAAGTTAAATGTACCCTCCTCTGCAAGACCCCCCTCTCCAGATAGGACTCCCTGCCTTTCCCTTGTATCCCAGACTTTTTATTTTTCCTCCTTATAGCCCTTCAACACAATTAATAATCATGACTTCATTGGTGGATTGATTTGATTAATGTCTCCCACTGAACTGTGAGCTCCAGGGGGGCAAGGGCCCTGTCTTCCCAGTGCCCTGCTGTTTACCAGAGCCAGACACAAGGTCAGGGCTGAGTAAATATTTGTTGAATGAATGAATGTATGGATGAATGAAAATTTGCCCTGAAGGCTAGGACCCTTTTAAGACTTACCTAACTCTTAGCACCCAGCATAGTGCATAACACTTAGGAGCTTTCATGAAAGTTTCCAGGTAGAGGGGAGAGGAGGGAGGGAGGAAGAGAGGCAGAGAAAGGAAGAGGGAGGGAAGGATGGGAGAGAGAGAAGGAAGAAGAGAAGGAAAAAGGAAATAATGAACTTCCACATTTTAAAACAAGAAAGACTTAGACCCAGAGAGGAAAAAAGAGGTTCCAAGGACACGCAGCAAGACAGCATCCAGGTCCCCAAGTATCACAGCCTCTCGGTACAACTCCAATTGTCCACCTGCTCTCTCATCTTTTGTGCAGACACCAGGCAAGCCTGCACTGGCCTTGAGCTAGGGCGTCCGGAGCCGGGGAAGACACAGGGCAGGCAGCCAGCCCCCTTGCCGGGTGTCCCCAGGGTCTGGACCCCTCAGAAGCTGGATGATTGCAAGCCAGAGGACTTCTGGCTCTCCCTCTTGTGGGCCACAAGGTTCCAGGAGGGAAACAGTTGGGGAGATCGGCCCTCGGGTCACAGATAATCGAATTCTGACTGATTTATCTGTCAGGATGGCACTTGCAGACCCGAATCCTGGAGCTTATGGGTAGTCAAAATGCGCTCCTGACACCTTCCCCATGTGAATGACAGCTGGCGTCTGTCCACAGGCAGGAGCTGCCGTTGCCCTACTGTGTCTCATTGCCACGGCTGTCCTGAGCCTCAGAACGGGAGGAACACATAGCAGTGGGCAAGAGGGTCTTAACTCACTGTGGACAAATTTCTGCCCATCCGCTGCAGGAGGACTGGGCCCTGGAGTAATACCTGGTCATTCCCTGCTTGCTGGGGTCCTGGCAACCCCAGGCAAGAATGCCTGCCAGGGCTGAGGACCTCAAATCCACATCCAATAGGTAGCCTTGACCCAGAATTCACCAGCCTCTAGGCAAGCAAAAGGAGCTGTGAGTCAGAGGGTGCATGGGCCTCACCAGGAAACCAAGGCCGCCCGGGGCCCCTAGAGCCACATGGCTGGAGAGGGTACTGCAGCATCTGTCCTGGGGATGGTGGCACTGAGGGGGCTTGTCGTGGAGCAACCCATGTGTGGGTTTCTGCATCTTCTGTTCTTTGCTTCATTCATTCATTCATCCCACCTGTTGCTTATTTATCAAGTCAGTCTACTCACTGGTCATAGGATGCAAAGGAGACTCAAACACTGGAGTCAAGCAGGTATCGGGCACAGCCCCTAGCCTTTGGGAGACCCTGGGCCCTCCCCTTCCCCTCTCCATGCCTTGCCTTGCTTATCTGCAAAGCAGGATAATAAGAGTTATCCTGTTCTCATGGTACCCGTGGGGGCATTCAGTGAGATGGCAACAGTGCTGTTTAGCACAGGGTTCAGCAGGAAGCAACTAGTGTCAGCTTTTACAGTTATCACTCATCCTATAATTCAGTGACAGAAAAGAGCATCATCCCAAGAATAGAAGGCTTGAGAGTTCAACTTGCTGGGCTCTGCTGGCCGGTTCATTAGCTAATCTCTAATTAAAGGGTTTGATGGAGTGAGCAATGACTACACACAAGGCATTGAAGATTAATAGAGAGAGACTGGCAAACAAATAGATGCTATGGCAGCGCTGTTGGTGGACCTTAGAGTTGAAGGATGATCATGAAGGACCTCCTTGAGGAGGTGACCCCTAGACTGGGCTTTGTAGAAAGAGTAGGAGTTTTCTCGAGAAATGGTGGGGAAGCTTATTCCAGGCAGTGTGAACAGCATGGTTAAAATCTTGCAGTCCTGAAAGACATACTGGTCTTGGGCTCCAGATAACTGGAGCATGGGCTGTTCCCAGGGACACAGAGGAAGCAGCAGGTGCCTGATGATCAGGAAAGGCCTGAACAGCAAAGCTGAGAGACAGTGACACCTTTCAGCATCATGGCTGCTGGTGGTCTGATCATTGGTTCTAAGAGCCACCATTCCCTAAGTTTCATTTTGTGCCAAGTTCCTTATTGTCAACATCGCCTTCCCTAACCACATGGCCACTCTGAGAGACGATGGTTCTCATGACACCCTTTGGATGGGTGGGAAAACCAAGGCCCAGAGAATGACAATATCTACCAAAAGCCACACAACTAGGGAGACGCAGAGCTGGGACTGGAACCCAGGTCTGTGTATCTCCTCACTCAGGCCCTCGTTACACCTGCAGGCCAGTTGTGGAGAGGCAAAAGGGCCAGTGTGTGTGCAGTGAGTGTGCACACAATCAGAGGGGCATATGTGTGTATCTATGCATGCAACCAGAAGTGTGTGCATGGGCATGCCTACAATGTGGACATGCACGTAGGAGGGTACAGTGTGTTGGTAGCGTGGCACACGTGTGTATGCACAGGCATGCATGTCTCCTGGGTGGACTCGTCTGTGTTTGTGAAAATGTGTCCATGCACTCAGGCTGGGTATATGCCTGGTCACTCATGCGTATGACTGGGTGCATCCCTGAACACATATGTATGGCTTTGTGTGTGCACGTGTGGATACATGTGGGCATGACCACACCATGTACACATGTGTGTACAAGTATGCACATGGCCTGTGGCTGGGTACAAGCATGAACGTATGTGTAACTGTGTACATTCCCTCCTCCACACGTGTGCGTGTGTGAATACATGTGGGCATGCCAAAAGCATGTGCACATGCATGTGAATGCATGAACATGTACTATGAAGTAAACATATACATGTACATGCATTTCCAGAGGGTGTGGGATGCCCTGCGTATGCATCTCCTGCCATCCCCAGGCAGTCTCGGCCACAGCCCTCAGACATAGGGCACAAAACAAGATTCTCCCTTTCAAAGCAAACGGTCCAACACTGTCAATACTAGGAGGACCAGAATATTTTCAAGTGGTGATTTTCATATTTAAAAAAAAAACAGCTACATACATCAGGTCAGTGCTGCGGTCACCACAGCCTCAGGATTAAACACACACGGTGGCTTGCTTCAGCGTAAATCACACACCTTTTGCTCGGGCTGGGCTGGGTGAAGCCATGTGACGTAAGTGCAGCCTGCAGTGCTGGCTCCCGTCGTGGTCCATGTCAGGCCTGAAACAGCAGCCCTGCTCAGCCTGTCCCTAAGAGGCTGAACAAAGGTGGGTCGGCCACTTCCGGTTCTGCCATGCAGGACTGGGAGCAGACCAAGGGAGGGACTGGAGGGAGGAAGGGCCCTGCGCTTCTTTCAGCCCCAGTGCCTGCTGCTCAATGTCTTTGGGCAGTTCATTCAAACTCTCTGAGCCTTAGTCTCTTTATTCTGCAAAATGGGAATATGGATCATACCTCCTTGGAACGTTGTGGAATTCAATGAGACAATGAGGCGAGGGTCTGGCTCCACAAAAGCCCAGAGCAGGAGCACGGCTGCTCTCCACTGTTGTTGCTGCCACCAAGGAAACTTGTCAAGATCTGGAGAGAAAGCCCCACCTTGGGGAGAGGACCCACCCTGCTGGCTTATTTTGTCTGAACCAATCCTGATTCCCTAGAACCCACAGATCACTCAGGCAAGGGAAGGGGGACATGTCACTGGATGGGCCAATCAGCTCTGGTTCAATGCTGCTTAGAGTCTGTGGATGGGACGAGGGGCCCACGCGGTCACATTGGCCATGCCCCTGCCTCTGTGTGCTCCTGAATCCATCGCAGAGGTGGACCTTACACAGCACAGGGTGATGTGTAAGTGAGGCTGGAATCCCAGGCCCTTCTCTTCATCTCCCTAAACCTCAGTTTCCCCATCTGTAAAATGGGGATTATAAACGTACCTGCCTCCTACAGCTGCTGTCTGGATCCAGTAAGATAATCCATAAAACCCACTCAACATAAGGCCTGCCAAGGCACAGAGTTCAGAGAATGCCTGCTCGTTATCACCATTATTCGTGTCTGCGTCTATTGTGAATGTAATTCCATTTGCTGTTCCTTTGAATTGCATGCCATTCTTCCTTATCCTCCTCTCCCATCTTATCTGCAGTTTGCAGCTTCCACGGCCCCACTGGTCAAGCTGGGTCTGGAGACAAACAGTGCAGAGGTTACCTGGAGGCGTCAGTGACAGTCAAACTCTCAGGTCCCAAGCTGCAGCCAGAGACAGGGAGCCATAAAGGTCAGGCGCAGTGGGGAGGGCTCCTTCTGAGCCAACAGAACCACCACGCACCCCCACAGGAAACTGCCACCCAGGTTTCTCAGGCCCCCAGGGGAAGCAAGAGGGCAAGCTCACAGGGGTGTCCAATATTTTGGCTTCCCTGAGCCACATTGGAAGAAGAAGAATTGTCTTGGGCCCCACATAAAATACACTAACATGATAGCTGATGAGCTGAAAAAAAAAAAAAGTCTCAAAAAAATCTCATAGTTTTCTAAGAAAGTTTAGAAATTTGTGTTGGGCTGCATTCAACGTCGTCCTGGGCTGCAGGCAGCCTGCAGGCCGTGGTTTGGGCAAGCTTGCTCTAGAGGCCGACTCATGATCAGATTCCAACCTGTCCTGCCTGAGTCTCAGTTTACTCATCTATAAAATGGGGCTGGTGGCAGTACTTGGGTCACAGAGCTCACTGCAATTCACCCTGCTGTTTGTGCTCACGGGGGGTAAGGGTGAGCAAATGCACCATTTGACACACAGTCCTTGCTACCTCCCAAGCCTGAAGGGCCTCAGATATCGACTGTGGACAGTGCTTCACATGGAGCTCATATGCTCAGTCAGAGAGACACGAGAACAGGCTGGGCACGGTGGCTCGTCCCTCTAATCCCAGCACTTTGGAAGGCTGAGGCGGGTGGATCCCTTGAGGTCAGGATTTTGAGACCAGCCTGGCCAACATGGCAAAATCCCGTCTCTACAAAAAATACAAAAATTAGTCAAGCACGGTGGTGTGCACCTGTAGTCTAAGCTACTCAGGAGGCTGAGGCAGGAGAATCACTTGAACCCAGAGGCTGAGGTGGCAGTGAGCTGAGATGGTGCCACTGCACTCCAGCCTGGGCGACAGAGCGAGACTCTGTCTCAAAAAATAAACAATAAATACATTTTAAAAAGGAACAAGTGACACGTGAACAGAGCTGAAAGGAGGCCATGACTGGCTTTGTCTGGTACCCAGACCACCCCTCATGGTGCCCTGCAAATTAATGTTTTGTAAAATGGAATCATTTTCCCCTAACAACCCAATTTCCCTGCCTTGCAGCCTTACTGCATTAAAAGCTGCACTTTGGTCAAGGTGAGCATGGAAAAGACACCTGTGTATTTGTTACCCTGGGGCCCCCCTCCTTGGTTGAGAATATAGATCAGAAGGCACAGAAAGCCAGAGAGCCAAGCTGGCCACTCCCTTTCTCCCTGAGAACCCCTGAGGATCAGGCAGCTTTTCTCCGAACACCACCTCCCCTCAGACTGGGGTCCCAGGAGCCCCGGCTTGCTCCATCCCCAGCTCTTTCCCACTCACCTTCCTCCTAACACAGACTCCCTGTCTGTCTTTCCTTTTCAGCCTGCACCTTTTCCTTTTGCTTCTTACCTAGAGCCTCATGGATATTTTACAAACAGTTCTGTCTCTTCCTCTAAGACTCTCTCCATCAAAAATGCCAAGATGTAACTATTTATCTGTCTTCCTCCTCCTAATCCTCTTCTCTCAATTCTCCATCTCATCTCTCCCTGCTTCTTACCTTCTCCTTTGCCGCATTTCTGGCCACGGATTCCAACCAGGTCTTCCCAAATCCAAAGCCTGCTCCTTCCCAGACAGCCCTAGGTTCAAATCCTACCTCCTCTTCTTCACAGCTGTACTCCTTAGGCAGATTGCTTCATTTCTCTTGACCCCCTCCCCTGTAAACTGAGAATAATAAAAGTCTCTACCTCGTAGAATTGCAGAGGGAATTTAAAGAGAAAACACATGTAAGCATTCAGCACTGTGCCTGCGTATAGTGAGCACGCAATACACGTTCACGGCCAAAGTTGTTGCTGCTGGTTCTCTGACTGTTATTGTAACTATTACCCTGGGGCATGGACTATCTGGGAAGGGTGATCCAGGAAGATGGAATGGCATAGGTAAGGGCCCCTGAAGTATAAAGTACATGGCCCATATGGTGGATTTGGGGAAAGGGGCCATGAAGGGAGAGGAAAACACAGCCCTCAGAACTTGCAGAAATTTTCATTGTATCTTTAGACTCAAAGTCCCCACTGTGGTGGGAAAAGATTGGTTCCCCCTGAGAACTACTGCAACATCCCCATAAATCACATCCAGCTAAATGGAGCCAGCAGAGTCAGGAATGCCTTCCCCATCCTCCTAATTTCCACCAAGTGGCCTCCCAGGCCCCCTCCTCAATGTAGTGCTCAGATTCCAGTGCTGAGAATGGTGAGGCCCAGCCAGCTCTGGAATGCAGGCTGTAGAGGGCTGGGATCCTTCCAGAGCCGAATGTCTGATCCTCCTCACCTCCCGCATCAGACAGAAGAACCAGAAGTCTCAAGCACAGCCACCCAGAGAGACTGATTTCCCTCCCATAGTGTCTCCTGTTCCCAGCAAACAGCTCTCCATGGACCCTGCTCCTCTCTGACTTGAGAATTTATCATGGCTGCCAGCTCTAATCCAGTTCCTCACACTGACATTCAAGGCTCTTCACAGTGGGCCTCTTCTGCTCTTCCGTGTCCTTTCCTCAAGCCCCCACTCTCTCACCACCCACAGGCTGCCTACTCTAGCCACACAGACTACCCAGTCTTCCCCAAATGCCTTCCGGTGATTCACCTTAAGGCCATCTGCACATGCTGCTCCCTCTGCCTGGAATCCCATTCGCTTTCTCTTTCTCTTTCTGGAAAACTCCTATTCATCCTTTAGGATCCACTTCAAATGGTCCTTCTTAGTAAAACTGACCTGGAGTCAGCCCTCCTGCTCTGTGTGTGCCAGCACCTAATTCATACAACTGTGGACACACAGGCACGCGCGCACACACACACACACACACACACACACACCCCTGCCTGTCATTACCTAAATGTTACAGCAAAGCAAGCCCCTTGGAAATCATCTCATCCTGGTCCTACTTTTTAGTGACAGAATCCTGTGTTCAAACAAAATTCTGAAATGGAATTCCAAAGTATAAAATGGATACATGTAGGTTGGCTGCATGTGAACTACAAGGAAAGAACTGCAAGAGATGAGATTCTTTGCATCAAAAGTTACAGAAATTCAACTGGAAGTTGCTGAAGCCAAAAGAAAAAAAAAGGAATTTATAGGCTCATCTAACAGGAACGCTCAAGACATCAAATAGAGCTGGGCTCAGGAGTTAAGACAATGACATTAGGGATCTGCCTTGCATCTTGGCTCCCCTCGCCTTTGCATTGGCTTCACTCTCAGACATTCTCTTTCCAAATCCAGACCAACATGGCCCCCAAAGCTCTAGCCTCCCATCCTCCCTGCTCAGACATCCCAAAGGAAAGAGTCTCATTCCAGACAGTTCCAGCAATGGTGCCAGGGAAAGGGTTCATCAGCTCTGATGGCTCAGGCTTGAGTCATGTGATTGCTCCAAACCAATCACAGTTGCCAGGGCAATGTGCTGATCTCATTGGCCAATCCTGAGTCCTATGACACCCTCTGACCTCAAGGATGAAATAGTCCCTTCGGAACCATATGGATTAATAACAAGGAAAGAGAGATTCCCCACAGTAAAGTCAGGGTGATAGCACCCAAAAAGGGAATCCTGGTGGTTCCCCAAAACTGATGCCCACTCCACTGAAACCTCACCCCACCTGCTTTTCAACCCTCATAACATTTTCTGAAGCCCTAGGGTTCTGCAGATCATAGCTTGAAAACTACTCATCTAGTCCTGTTTTATAGAAGAGAAGTAAAGGCCCAGAAAGGGAAAGCACCTCTCCAAAAGTCACACAGCACACTCTATCATCAAGCTCCCAATTCCTTGAAAGTACCTATGCCTTCTCGATGAGTCTCTTTCCTGCTGGGTCTGTAGCATCTCCATTACCAGGTTTGGCTGAAAGGATTTGTCAGTTGTCAGCCTGCTTGTCTAACTAAATTAATGTTTTACATTTCTCTTCCAGTTTGCAAACTTTTTAAAAATTAATCCCATCATTTCAACAAGTGTAACAACTAAATTATCATCTTTACATGATTAAGGAGCCTGCCGCGTCTTCTCTTGGCAAACACTGCATGCACATAATTTTACTAAATGTAATAAACCAACCATAGAACTATTAATTTTGCCATGGTATTCATAACAATTAGAAACGCATGAACCTTAAAATGATAAAAACTGAATGGAATACTGAAATTGCAGGAAATCCCCAGTCCTCTCATCGCAGGCTGAAGACGATGTCAAGAGATGCAGATTAAGGTCAAGAAACAGAAATTGGATGTCATTTGCCTCTTAGCTCCATCATAATACACCCAGAATGAGACAAACCAAGATGGGAGTACTTCACTGACTCAATGAAGCTTTCCCCCAAATCTAGACATCTATGAGGAACAAAGCATCAGGAAAAATTCTCTGTGTTTTCAGAGCTTGAGGAGCCTCTAAGAGTATCTAGTCCTGGAATAACAAATACGTGACAAAAGTTCCACCATCCCACTTCCCACACCTGTGGCAGACATTATTAATTCATCACAGCACTCTTTCCTGCCAAGTTCAGACAGCTTGACAGTCTCAACACAGACCTCCAAGATAGGCACTACCAATCAATCATGAGATGATCTTATTTGTCATTCCAGATTTGGCCCAATCTTGCAAGTTTACAGGAAGAGAAACTTGGCTTCGGAGAGGAAAATGACTTGCTCAAAGTCAAACAGAGATTCAGGGCAGAGTTGAAGGTAGAAGCTGGGACGCTGTGACTTTATTACAACAGGCCAGGAGACTCCACAGTCACCAACAGACTGTTTTTCTCTCAACCTCCTAAAAAGAAAGCCCACTCCACAGATCCCTAGCAGGTCAAATATCCCCATGATACCCTCTTCTCTTCCTCCCCCCAGCATTTTTTTATCAAATTTACATCTTTTCTTTCCTGCATTAATGGTGGAACAACACGTTGCTGCAATTTTCCTAGAGAAGAATTTGGCAACTTGTATCACATGCCTTAAACATCAGTTCTCTTGCTGCTTGAAACATACATAATTTATCTCAAAAACATAAAGGACAAATGCCCAGAAAGAGTGTTCATCGTGGTATTGGAAGGAACAAAATCATAAACAGCCTAGTACTTTATTCTAAACATTATAAAATTTGTATTAACACAAAACATGATGACAGTATTTTTTAGCAAGAAGTACAGTTTTTAAACAGTATATGTAGTTTGGTGTCATTTTTATAAAAAATAAATATTGATAGACATATACATAGCCAGAGTTGCCATACACAGTTGCCCAGGATGTGAAACGGATTACTACAGCCATGCAGAATTCGATATGTATGATGGCTTCTGGAGTTGGGCAAGGCAACAACCCTGCATATAGCTTAAAAGAATTGGAAGGTTATTTACCTAAATAGTAATAGTGGCTACGGGGGAGTAAGGAGGGTGAGTGTTTAATTCTTGCGCTAATTTTCTAGTATTTCTATAATGAACATGGCTCACTTGTGTAAACATATAAAACAATAGCCCTTTCAAAGCACTTTCCTGATTATAATCTAATTTTTACATTTCCTGGCTTACTTAATTACATATCCTGGCTTACTCTGATGTGTGTGTGTGCATGCATGCGTGCGTGCGTGCATTGCATGCGTGTGTTATTTTATTAACCAAAAATTGACGGAGGACTTATGAGTCCCAGGCACTGTGCTAGGGATACAGTCCCAGCCTTCATGAGTGTCAAATCTAACAAGACCCCAGAAAGGCATGCTTTGGGATGTTCTGTAAGGTATACTGTGGAAAGCCTGGCCTTCCCAATAGACCAAGCACCTGGGGGAAGATACTGTGCCTTGTCACTATCCTTAGACCACAGAACTGAGATACCCAGACACACTGCAATAGGGGCTGGGGCCAGCTACTTTCCAGCATGCCCCTGTAGTGAGAACACAGCGCCTCAGTCACCAGAAGACCCATGACACTCAGAATTTAATCCTTCAGATCTTTGAAGCCAGCACACCTGGGTTTGAATCCAGACCACTGAACCTCCACTTCCTCATCTGTGAAATGGAGAGAATCACAGATCTCTAACTCCTGAAGATTAAGTGAAGTAAGACACACAATGCACAAGGCCTGGCTTAGAGGAAATGTTCAATTATTGGTAGAGATGATTATGTATTTTTACGATAATCATGTCTGAGCCCAGGCTGATGAAGGGTCTAGACGGAAGCTCCGCTCAGCCCTTCTGGACAGGCCTGGAAGAGGATCAGAAAGAAAGTAATTTTCCAAGCTGGAGATCTCCAGGAGTCCTGGCCATGGACAGCAGAGCTGGCCCAGGGGACGGGGGTAGCTGCTGGCCAGAGAAGTGACATAGAGCTTTGTAAGGTTCACTTCTCTTGCTCCCCTTCTCTCCGCTTCAGGTCCCCAAGCATTCAGCCTCAGACCTTTTTCCCAGTAGACGGCAGCTTGCTTCCTCTGGGGAAACTGCGATCTGTGCGTCTACACCACCCACCACCCTTTAAGTAAAATAGAGATGATCTGAACAGGTCTGAGAATTGGTGACTCCCTTCCTTGGCCTCCACATGCTTTCTTCTAGGCCAAGAATCTCCCAGTTTCCCCTGAGAATGAATCACAAGCCTCTTCCTAAATAAAGAGAGCTGGACTCAGGGTTGGAAGTCCTGGCTTTCAACCCCAGCTCTGCTATGTGACTAAGCAAGCTCCCCTATCAGGGGCCTCAGTTTTTCACCTGTAAATGGAGATTAGATACAATATTTCTTTCTTTTTTTTTTTGAAACAGAGTCTCATGCATCACCCAGGCTGGGGTGCAATGGCACAGTCTTGACTCACTGCAACCTCCGGCTCCCAGGTTCAAGCCCTTCTTGTGCCTCAGCCTCCTGAGTAGCTGGGATTACAGGTGCGTGCCACCATGCCCAGATAATTTTCGTATTTTGAGTAGAAACAAGGTTTCAGCATGTTGGTCAGGCTGGTCTCGAACTCCAGGCCTCAAGTGATCCACCCACCTCAACTTCCCTAAGTGTTGGGATTACAGGTGTGAGCCTCGGCACTTGGCCTGCTAGATGTGATATTTCTACAGGTTCTTTCAGCTTTGACAGTCTGACATTGCACCAGTGGTGACTTTAGACAAGCCTTGGTGTTTGATGTCTCCCTCCCTGCCTCCTGGAGCCATTTCCTTTTCCAGCCTCAGTGCCTCTGCGCAAACTACTGCACCTTTCAGAGTGTGCCTTTCCCAGGTAGGGCTCCTTTCCCTGTCCCCCAAACAAGACTCAAACTGCCTTAGCTTGACAATCTTCCCTGAACAACATGTGCTCACAGCTCCCAGATGGCAAGCCCCGTTTTTATCCCCAGCCCTGAAGACCACCTCCCCACAGCTGGACCACATGATATTCCCGTGCTCAATGTCCAGGCTCCTGGAACCCACCAAGCGCCTGGTCAAGCCCCAGTGCTTGAGACTATCTCTTCTGAGGACTTGATTGACCAAGAAGATGGAGACATTCACTCACTCCACGAGCATGCACCCAGTCTCCAGGTTGTGACGGAGGCTGGAAATGCAAAAGTGATTGAAGACCAGACTCTGTCTCCAAGAAGTCACAGACTGGGGCAGGAGAGCAACAGGAAAGCAGATCATTTCAATGTATTGTGGCTTTCCAGGCAGAAAGGGCAGGACGTTGCAGGTTTGAGGTATAAGAGAGAAGGGAACATTCGAGAAGACCCAAGGTGGTTTGGTCTTGAGAGGGTTAGGATATCTGGAGGTGGGCGGGGCTGGAGGTAGGCGGGGCCTGGAGGCCAAGGATGGGTTGTTTGTGGGCGGGGTCTGGGAGGGGTGAAACCTGGCAGTGGGCAGGGCCCAGTCCCTGTAGATCTCAGGGACTTTAATCAGAAGCTGGGGCCCGGGAACCCGTGGAAGGGCTTTAAGCAGGGTGTAATCTGCATTTTGAAGAAGTACCTCTGGCTGCTGGATGGAAGATAGGTTGTGGGAGCAAGAAAGGACTCAGGAATGCCATTGCAGTTGAGGGGAGAGAAGATGGAGGTCTTAATGGAGTGGAGACAGTAGGCGTTGGGAGGGGCAGGAAGAAATCAAAAGAGATTTGGGAGGAAGAATCTTAAGGCTTTGAGGTGGTCATAACTGTGGGTAAGGGAGAGAAGAGTCGAGGGGGCCTCCAGGAAAGACCGAGGTGGCCCTGCTATTTGTGAGACAACCGCAGAGGAGAGCCAGGTGGGTGATGGTGAGCTGAGTTTGGGAAGTGGTGAGTTCCAGACATCAAGTCCCCACAGCTAAACACACAACCAGTGTTCCAACAGAAAAACGAAAAAGTTGAAAATCGCATTGGTCAGATGACCCAGTAAATGAAAGACCGGAGAGTGGACATTTGCAGCAGAAAAGAGGTCAGGACGTGTGAAACGAGGATATGAAAAGCAGCGGCTGAAGCCCAGAAAACTAGCCGGGACACCCTCGTTTACCCAGAGGCTGCTGGCATCCAGAGGGCACAGTGGCCCCAGAACCAGAAGACCTGGGTGGTGCCGGGCCAGCCACTGGATGACTGTGCCATCTTGGGCAAGTCCCTTAGCCCTCTGAGCCTGGTGAGGTTGCTAGAAGGGTCAGAAATAAGACTGTGTGGGTGGGAGAGAGCCAGCCAGCCAGACGGACAAACTTTCTCAGTGGGAAAATGGAAAATGCTGGGAAAATTGTGCTGGGTATGTATATCAGTTTTCTAGGTTATCCCCACAGTGCCCAGACAGTGCCCCTGCCCAGCCGGTGCCCCTGGTCAGCAGCCCCCGGGGACCCAACTTGCTTGGCGCTTCTCTTTGAAGAGTCTGCTTGGCCTCCCTGGCTTGACCCCTGAAGATGTCTTGCGTCCGCATTTACTGAGGAACTGGAGGAAAATCAATGTGAACAATGCAGTCCAAACAGTGTTGGCAGGCGTCGCGCTGGGCCGGGACTCAACGTTGCCGGCGACTCGATCGTGCCCCTTGTCCAGCAGTTTGTTCTCAAAAGTGAGCTGTACCCTCATTGCGAACCCAATAAGTCTTTCCGTTTGACTGGAAACTTCACATTTTTCCTCTTTAGAAAAATGTCACCGGCATTCCTCTGTTTCATTACTCTTGGTTGCGGCTGCTCTGACCATAAGGAAATTGCTCAGGGGGGCAGCTGACTATACCAGCCACCGCTGCCAGACTAAGCCCCAGCTGGCTGTGGTCCCAGGCTCCCGCTGGATGCGAACTTTGCTTGCCCCCACTCCTGGGGCTGGCACCACCTCAGCTCACAGGCTGCAGACCCCAGAAGCTGCCCCACTCGTGCCTCCCCATACCTGGCCCGGCAGGAGCCCCCCTCCCCACCCCCACCAGGCCTCCTTGCCATTAGACCAGGTACCCTCTGCCAAGCCCTGACCTTATCTCACCAAGTCTGTCTCTCTCTCTCTGTTTCCGCCTTTTATATCTCTGTCTCTCTCCCCATCTTTCTGCACATTTTTGTCTTTTTTATATCTCTGTTTTTTCATTCATCTCTCCATTTAGGTTTTCAGCAAACATTTATTGAGCACCTATTTGACAGGTACTGTTCCAGAATCCAGAGATACAGCAGTGAGTAAGACAACGTCCCAGAACTAATGAGACAGTAAACAAAGAAGCAAATAGATGCATGCAGACCATATTTTATAAAGCGGTCCACAATAATATCTTCGGCCTCTTGTTCAAGAGGTAGAGCCCTTATCCCATGTTTTTGAAACTGGGCAAGCCTTTATGACTGCCTGACAAATTGAGTATTTTACTTCCAAGGCTGGATCATAACAATGTCGTGTACTTCTACTGTATGCTCTCGGGAGACTCACTCTTGGAAACCAGCCTCCATGCTATGAGGAAGCCCAAGCAGCTCACGGAGAGGCCCACATGGACATGAAGAGGAGCTCCCAGCCAGCATTCAACCTGTCAATCTGGAAGTGAGCCATCTTGAAAGGAATCTTCCAGTCTCCAATCAAGCCCCCAGCCCACACTGCTTGGAGCCGAGAAGCCATCCATGCTGAGCCCTATTCAAATTAAAGATTAATGAGCCAAATAAATGACTGTTGATGTTTTAAGCCACTAAGTTATGGGGCAGTTTGTTACATGGCAACAGATAACTGGAACAGCATATGAAATAGGCATAGTAATGAGTGCTAGAAAGAAAAATGAAGCCAGGTGAGGAGGTAAGGGCAGGAAAGCAGGGAGGTATAGCCCTACTCCCGCCCGAGGCTGGAGATTATCAGATTAATCGCCAGCCCCCTGGACATGTTTCCAGGAGAGGTCTTAGAAACAGTCCCTCTCCCAGGGTGGGAATTCCAACCACAAGGCCCTCCCAGCCACTGTTTGCCCACTTCCAGTGATGGAGAGATCACTCCCTGCCCAGCCAGCCCTACTGAACAGCTCTGGCTATGAGAACAGGCTTCCTTTCCCATGAGGGAGCCTGTCTCCCTGCATGCCCTCTGGGGCCATGTGGACAGGTGGCAGGGACACGTGTCTCCTAACCACCCCTAGCCTCTCCCACATCCATGGTGGTCCTTAGAGACGGGGCCAGTCGGACGGCTGGGACACTATGAATATAGTCAGGAGCAGGATGGAGTCACAGCCAGGGAAAACATCTGTCATCATCTAAGGATGGGGATTCAGGAGGACACGGTGGCAGTGTGTCTGCAGAATAGGACACTTAGAATCAGTGAGCCTAAACCAAATTGTAGGCAAAATTGTGCTCCCATATTCGTAAGCTTTGCTGAAGAAATAGTCCACCAAGGAGGCCCTGCCTTCACCCCACCCCACTCCAAAATGTTAACGACCCTTGAAATAAAGCATAGGTCTTGAAGTCACATAGCCAAATTTCAGTCTTGCTGTGTGATCCTGGGAAAGTCACTGCCCCTGTCTGAGCCCCAAAGTCAAAGCAACACAGATGTATTGGTCACCTCCAGCAGCTTGTCCAAATTTCCCTGGTTCTGATGCCCTCAGCATGATTTCTGTCCTATTCATACTTCCTCTCTGTGATCATCCACTTACCATTTTTCTCTAAATTGACCTCCTTCTTTTACTTAAAAAAAAAATTTATTTATTGAAGTAAATAGATAAGGACATTTATTTTTAAAACTTTTTATCATCACCTTCAATAGGAAACTAACGCTGCATGCCATAAATTTAAAAGAACCATAAAAATAAAGACAAAACAACATCGCCAACTTAAAGACATCCTCTGCGGCCCACCCTCACCAGGTTTTACACAGGCAGACTAGCAAGCTTTGGAGAGAAGTGTTGAAGATACATTCGACTTTCTCCCATGTTGTAAGAAGGCTGATGAAGAGCCAGAAGAGAACCACCCTTTGGCTGCCTGGTTTGGGCTGTTTAATGCCTCTGTGTCTACAGCAGGTAATCCAGCCCTTGGAAAGACCTGAGGTCCTGACCTACAGTGGCCAAGGCAGGGAGGGGGTGACCTAAGGGGTCCCTGTACTCAGACACCCAGCAATGCCTTTTGACCCACGCCCACTGAACAGTCAGCAAGAGGCCACAGAAACACCGATACCAAGACTAAGAGGTGCTTGAGCTGGCTTCTGGGAGAGCAGGTGGGTTGGGAATGTCTCACCTCGTGGGCTACCATGGGCCTCACAGACAGGAGACATATCAACCAGTATGGCTGCAGTCGGGCCCCAGAAGAACACTGGGGGAGCAGGGAAGGAGGCGCAGGTGCAAGCCCTGGGGCACAGCAGGGATACCCCCATTTTGCTGGGGGGACCTTGCAAGCTATATACACACACTATGGGCCTTGATTTTTGGCTCTCTATAGAGAGGAAGCTATGCCTCAGTTTCCACTCTATAGAGAGCCAATTTCTCCATCGTGCACAGTACGCAACGTCCTTAGGAACCAATGATACTTTTGGGAGCTTTGAAAATGTTTTAATCTATCTCAGAATCAGAAGGAAAGAAGGTTTTGAAGAAAATGTTTTCATACACAAAATTAATATTTCATCTTTATACCCACATAGTCATGAAATATAATTTTTAATATTTTTAATACAGAAAGGGGCCCAGGAAAGGCATCATGTGACCTCTATAAAGTGGGGAAGATATAAAAATATTTGCATGGAGGTTGGGTGCAGTGGCTTACAGCTGTAATCCCAGCATTTTGGCAGGCTGAGATGAGCGAATCGCTTGAGGTCAGGAGTTAGAGACCAGCCTGGCCAATGTGGTGAAACGCCATCTCTACTGAAAATACAAAATTAGCTGGGCGTCGTGGTGCATGTGCCTACGGTCCCAGCTACTTGGGAGGCTGAGGTTGGAGGTTCACTTGAACCCAGCAGGCAGAGGTTGCAGTGAGCCAAAATCGTCCACTGCACTCCAACCTGGGCGACAGAGCAGCAGACCAAGACTCCAATTCAAAATGTGTGTGTGTGTGTGTGTGTATGTGTGTAAAGCCCAGCCTGCACCCCGCATGAGTTCAACAAATGCTCTTAGCATTTTGTTGGTATTGACCTCAGAGGAAGGAGGAAGGAGCACTGTTTTAGGAGTCAGGAAACAGAAACTGTTCTGGGCTCTGTCCTGCTCTGTGTAACCTCTGGAAGCTGTCTCCTTTCTGGCCTCAGTTTCCCCAGTGGTATAGTAACAGCCTTGGAGTTGGGGGTCTCCTTCTGGCTTGGATCTCTGCCTTTCCACCTGGAGAAGCAATGAAACCCTGCATCCCCCAGGCAGGTGAGCTGGCAGTGGGCTGGCCCACTCTGAAAAGTCATCTGGTCTCCCAGTCACATAAGTATTACAGGTTCAGACAATAACGGTGGCTTCTCTCCTCTCTCTTTTTCTGTTGTTTTGTCTATTTTTATAACTCCCAGATGTTTGATTAGGCCCAGCCCCAGCTCACAATTTGTTTTCCCTGGGCTGTCTCTGATTCCCCTGCTCCCCGCACCAGGTTTCCCTACAGGGACTGGTAAAACATCTTCCATGGGGTTCCTGGACACAGCCTGGGAGAGGGGAGGCACCTGAATTTGCAGGGTGTCATTGCAACTATCACTTCCCGAGCGCCTACTCTGTGCCAGATGCTGTTCCAGGTCCTCGGACACGTGAAAGGCAGGTCTGGGAGCTTCCTCAGCACACAGTATGGAGGGTAAGGCAGATAGAGTGAGTGCATGGGGTTGTGGGGAGGGGAATGGGAGGGAAGCAAGAAAATGCCCCAAGGAGGCAAGTTCAGACGGGACAGCAAAAGTTTCTCCTAAACATAAAATGATATCGGCCTGGTGCGGTGGCTCACGCCTGTAATCCCAGCACTTTGGGAGGGCGAGGTGGGGGGATCAAAAAATATTTGCATAGAGGCCAGGTGCCGTGGCTCACAGCTGTGATCCCAGCACTTTGGCAGGCCAAGATGAGTGGATCGCTTGAGGTCAGGAGTTCGGGACCAGCCTGGCCAACATGGTGAAACCCCATCTCTACTAAAAATACAAAAATTAGCTGAGTGTGGTGGCAGGCACCTGTAATCCCAGCTACTTGGGAGACTGAGGCACCAGAATCGCTTGAACCTGGGAGGCAGTGGTTGCAGTGAGCAAAGATCTCACTACTGCACTCCAGCCTGGGCGACAGAGTGAGGCTTTGTCTCAAAAAAAGACTAAAATTAAAATAAAGTGATGTCTAAGCTGGGCCCACACAAAGGAGAGGCAGCCAGGAGGAGAGAGGAGGGAAGGGCCTCTTAGGCAGATGGGCGAGAGTATGGGAAGCCTGAGTTTGCATACTCAACGCAATGAAGGAGGTCATCCCCATTTTACAGGTGAGAAAACTGAGGCTCACGGGAGGTCTCAGAGCTGGTGAGCAGCAGCGTCATAACCTACACCCAAGCCTGCCGGGTTCCAAAGTGTTTTCATAGTGATTAGGCGATGCTCTTCCTCTCCAGCGCCAGCCCCTGCACCCTGCACTCCCCATCCTTCCCGACTTCCCTGCAGGAAGAACTCAGAACCCAGCAGGGAACCTAGGAGTGGTTTTAGGGTGCCCATAGAGGCTGTCACCCCTGTGGAAAAGAAGTGACACCCCAGATTCCACCATCAGAGCGACGATGGCCCATGCCCTGCACATGCGCCAACCCCAGTGGGAATGGAGGCCTGGGTGCCTGGGGTGGGCAGTGCGCCTGTCAGATGGAACGCAGATGTGGAAACTGAGGCTCAGACAGCTGAAGCGCTTTGCCCCAGGCCAGTGGCCAGGGAAAGGGGCGTGGAGTTCCCAAACGCTAAGTTCCTAAGCTCCAGCCTGTCTGTGGGCGCGACACACACCCCTTCCTCGGCCCCTCGACCTGGGCCCCAGCCCCTCCCGCCCCTTCCCCCAGGACAATGGGGCCTTTCACAACCAGACAAAGGGAAAAGTTTAAAAGGCGAGAATTATGTTTCCACCGGCGAAGGGGGAGGGGCGGGGAGCGGGGGTCGGGGCGGGGAGCGGGGGTCGGGGCGGGGGGGGGGCCGCTGCGGCTGCCGAAAGCGGCCGGTGTGTATTTATTCATGTCTGACACAACACAATTTGATTTTCCGCATAAAAGATCAAATAATATTTCAGTTACAGTTAATTACACACCCCAAAAGCACATCAAAGGATGGCCCGCGTCTGCCCAGCCCACGCTTTGCAGCTCTGCGTGCGCCTCGATTTCACGCCCGGCTTCGCGGGGTCTGCGGCCCAGCGGCTCCGCATTCACTCCCACAGGGGCCTTTGAGGCTCGGACCCAGGACCCAAAGTGCCTCCTGGGCCCTTGGGCCCCTCATGGATCTTCCAGGACAGTCCCAGTCCTGTCTCCCCACCAAAATAGTAGTCCTGGAATCTCGTTCCAGCCCATGTCTTCTCCTGAAGGGACCCTTTCCCCAGCCGGCAGCAAAGGGAGGAAGGTGGGCACCATTACCCCGTTTGTTACCTGGGGAAACTGAGGCCTGGAATGGAGCCATGACTTACCCAAGCTCACACAGCCTGAAAGCCATCGAGGAGACCTCCCTTCCTTGTTCAAAAAAGGTTCTGGGTCATTTTCAGGTCGTTTAAAGGGAAGCCCACAAATGACATAAGAAAGATGGTTTCTGCATTCTGTTTGTTGAATGAATAAATAATCGGATAATAGAGAGAAGGACTGAGAAAATAAATGTGAAGAAGGAAGGAAGAGTAGGAAACAGGAGGGAAGGAAGAGAAGGAGAGGGAAGTGGGGAGGGGGAGGAAGGGAGGGAGGAAGGGAGGAAAGGAGGAAGGCAGGAAGGAAGGCAGGAAGGCAGGAAGGCAGGCAGGAAGGAAGGCAGGCAGGAAGGCAGGCAGGCAGGAAGGCAGGCAGGAAGGAAGGCAGGAAGGAAGGCAGGAAGCCAGGCAGGAAGGAAGGAAGGCAGGACAGCAGGAAGGCAGGAAGCCAGGTAGGAAGGAAGGCAGGAAGGCAGAAAGGCAGGCAGGAAGGAAGGCAGGCAGGAAGGCAGGCAGGAAGGCAGGCAGGAAGGAAGGAAGGCAGGACGGCAGGCAGGCAGGCAGGAAGGCAGGCAGGAAGGAAGGCAGGAAGGCAGGCAGGAAGGAAGGAAGGCAGGAAGGAAGGCAGGAAGGAAGGAAGGCAGGAAGGCAGCAAGGAAGGAAGGCAGGAAGGCAGGAAGGCAGGCAGAAAGGCAGGCAGGCAGGAAGGAAGGCAGGAAGCCAGACAGGAAGGAAGGAAGGCAGGACGGCAGGCAGGCAGGCAGGAAGGCAGGCAGGAAGGAAGGCAGGAAGGCAAGCAGGAAGGCAGGCAGGAAGGAAGGAAGGCAGGAAGGAAGGCAGGAAGGGAGGCAGGCAGGAAGGAAAGCAGGAAGGCAGGAAGCTTAGGAGAAAAGAATTTGGTTCTATCTCAAGCATGTCAGCAGAGGCATACTTTTCTCATGGGAGCTCTGCTGCCTGGCAAACCACAGTGTAAACAACTTTCGGGTGCAGGGGGATGTCCTAAGCAGGGGTGACACCTCTGCAGCGTGCCTTTGGAGGGAATCACTGGACTTCTCATGGCCTTAACCCATCCTGCACCGCATCTCACCTGAGAACACTCAGGTGTGCACAGGGTTCAGAAAATCCCAGAAAGACTTTTGAATTCTGGAGTTGGAAATTCATAGCATCTTAAAACCAAAGTTTTTGTGAAATAAACTTGCAGAACCTGAAGGTAATGGGATCTTAAAAACCATCAAGCCAGAAAATTCCAGAGCAAGAATCCTCATGGGTGTCTTCTTCAGGCAGTGAGTCGTGAGGCCCAGAGAAGGTGTGTGTGACCCTGAGATCACCCAGCAGGCAGGACTGGGTTTCCGGGGAGCAGGCTGAGGTGGAGTCCAGTGTGTCCCCCAATCCCAGGCCCTGGCAGAGCTGCTGGTGTCCTGCTCTTCTCTGAGCTGGCACTTTGCATGGTGCAAGAGGGCGAAACCATTGGGATGGGTTAGACCCCAAGTCTGTCAAAGCCTGAGAGGGCTCAGCTGAACTTGGGGTGCAAGAAGGATCATGATATGCACCCCCAGTTGTGCCACCATGCCAGAACTCTCAGTCAGAGCTGCCTGCCTTCAGGAAGAGCCTTTGAAGTGCTCTGGAAAGATTCTGTCACTGGGCACTCCCCAGGGCAGCAAAAGTTCCCTGAGAGCCCTGGAGAAATGGGGTGCAGTGACAAGGGCTGGGAGCCCCGAGAAAAGGGGGACTGAGGCCTGGAATGGAGTCATGACTTGCCCAAGCTCATAAGCCTGAAAGCCATCGAGGAGACCTCCCTTCCTTGTTCAAAAAAGATTCGGAGTCATTTTTATGTCGTTTAAAGGGAAGCCCACAAATCACATAAGACAGATGGTTAATGTACTGTGTTTGTTGAATGAATAAACGACCAGATAAAAGAGTGACGGATGGGCCCCCAAATGCAGCTTCTCTTTCTCCCCTCCCCAGACCCTGAAAGAGCCTGAGTGTAGAGCTAGAAGCAGGTTTAAGTCAGGGGTCGCCAAGTACCCGCTGGGACAGGCAGGGTCAGCTGCTGCTCCTCCCTGAGTCTCCATTTCCCCTCTGTGGGCTCAGGACTGCATGAGGCTCAGAGGAAGCAGCTCCCTGGTGCGGGTTCCCTGCTGTGGGCACTGGAGGGAGTTGGGGACTGCAGAAAGGCTGGCAGGGGCCAGGCTGGGGGCAGGGGGCAGGGGTCAGGAGGAGGACAGCAGCTATTCTAGGTCCCTCTCCCTCCCCCAACCCGCCCCTCTCTGGCACAAGTGCACCCCAAGACCTAGGCGGCAAACGACCATCCTGTTTGCCAAGCAAAGATGTTTCCTGTGCAGGCCACAGCCAGGCTGAACCTGCCCAGTGCCCACCGCAAGCCCTCCCCAGAAGCCCCCACTCCTCAGCCACCCTGGGACAAAGCTCAGCACACCCCACCTGGCTCCCACTGTACCCCACAACCACCCCATCCCCCCAGCCTCCGTTCCCTATTTCACAGCCAGAGTCAAAATACTCCAACCTCGAAAGACTGAGCCGACTGGTACATTAGGCCAACATGTAAGGCCGGCCACATGGTAGGCTTTCCCTGGGCTTTTGCGGGAGGACTGTAAGACACTTCTCAGTTTCTGCCACATGGAGGGGAGATTAGTAGCCATGGAGGTGATGGTTCCTGGGAATGCCATGTTCAGGCTGTCATCATCAGCACCCAGCACACTGAGACACCCAATGGTGCTTTGGGGGTTTGCTAACCTTGTCCCTGGGTATCTTTCTTTCCTTGAGGACAGGGCTGTGCATTCTCTACCTCTGCACCTTGTGTACAGTCTATGCTTCAAATGTTTACTGAATGGATAGGTGAGTGGGTGGATGGATAAATGGACGGAGGGACAGGGGAGTGGAAGGATGGATAGTGGGAAGGAACAATGGGTGTATGAATGGAGAGAACTTAAAAGGAGAAAAACGGAAAGTGAAAAAGTCTTCTTTTGCTGTAGGACGTAGGGGTCCTAGATTCAAGTTTACCACCTCAACTTAATCCGCTGTGCAGCCTTGGTGAGTTGGCTCACCCTCTCTGATCATTTCCTCATTTGTCAAGCTCTGCCAGCTCTCTGGGAGATCTGGAAGATTCCTTCCAGGCCAGTGGGAATGACTTCCTAGGCTGTAAAGAACTCTGCCCTGGGCAGGTGGTAGCCAGTCCCGAGTCTCTTGGGGAGGCAGGCAGAGCAGATGAGCCCTGGGGCGGAGGGCGTGCAGCCTGGCAGGTGATGGAGCTGCTGACGGCTGCCACCCTCGCGGGTTCTAATCTTGTATGGCCTCCGCAGCAGGCAGCAGCTCTCGCTCTAGTAAAATTTTACAGCCTCTGAGAACCGGCAGAGAACTGCCAGCAGCAACTCACTGGAGATTTATGGCCGGCTTCCCCTCCCTGGCCCGGGGTTCTCTGCCCAACTCATGGCAAAGCTGAGTGAGGCCCCTGGGCCTGGCCAGAGAGACCTGAGCCCCTCTGCCCTGCAGGGGAAGAAAAGTCGAATCAGGAGGGATAGATGCTGGCCTTGTGGTTAAAGTCAGAGCAGAGGCTGGCTGAAGAGCTTGGACCTGAGGAGCATTTGCTTGGCCAGGTTGTGACAGAGACCAAATGACACCCTGCATTAGGTTTCAAAAGTGCCCATTACCTGGAGTCCTCTTGGGGAAAGCCAGGAAATGTGGCCAAAGCAGCCACATTGTCTCTTTCAGTCCCTTAACACACTGGCTCCCTCCCACCACAGGGCCTTTGCACATCCTGTTTCCTCTGTCAGTTGCACCTTCTCCCCCAATTGATTGGCATAGTTAACTGGCAGCCACGTGGGGATCTCACGCGTGTAGACACGTGGGTGCATATTGCATAAATGAATGTGTGCATTTGTGGCACGTGTACCTGGCACACACTTGGGCATGGGAAGAGGCCTGGCAGGATCTCACCTACAAGAAAACCAGAGGACTGTCATGGAGGGATGGGGGGACGTGCACGTGTTGAGGGTTGGGTGTGGCCACACGTGGGCTGGGATGGGGTGGAGTTCTCATTGCTGGGACCACGAGAGAGAAAGAGACTGAGAAAAAAAAGAGAGACGAGACTGAGAGGCCGAAGATGTAGATAAGGAAGCAGGAGAAGCCGGAGGGGCTGAGAGACCCTCGGAGATCAGAGCGGCGCCGTCCCCCCCGCCTCGCCCCGGCCTGCTCCGCGGTCCTGGAGACCCCCTGGCTTCCGAGGGCGGCGCTCTCATCGCGCGGCGGCCGGCGGCGTGGTCAGCACCCGTCAGGCTGATTTACTGGTGCTCGCCGCCCGCCGCGCGCCGGCAATCAGCCGCCGCCGCCAGATCTATTATTGATGAACTTTCCGAGGCCGGCTAATTAACTGCGCGCACCCACCGCGGGCGCCGTGGCGGTGGCGGCTGAAATACGGGCCTGGACGTCCCAGCCAATGTCACGGGCGCCGCACCCACCCCGGGATGGGCCCGAGGGGAGAGGCGGGACCTCAGCCGCAGGCTCAGGCCCAGACACCCCCAACCCCGCCCCAGCAGGCTCTAGCCAGGCCCCCCAGACGCCCCCCGTGTGGCCTTGGGCAAGTGGCTGAATCTCTCTGGGCCTCAGGCACACACGATCCCTGCAAAGCCCTGCGCACCCTGCAAACCTTAGCAGGCAGCCGGTGGCAGAAACCTCCAGTGACTGGCCCATCCATGGAGCTGGGTTCTAGTCTCAGGCCTGCCACTTCCTGGTTACGTAGTAATTTGACCTCTAAGAGCTCCAGTTTCCTCATCTAGAAAACTAGAATAACACAATCTGGCGTGGAGACTTGAGATGAGAATTCAGTCTGTTCTCTGGTTGGGACGCTTCTAGAATAACACAATCGGGCGTGGAGACTTGAGGGGAGAATTCAGTCTGTTCCCTGGTTGGGACGCTGGAGGGATGAGGTCACCCCTGAACGGTGACCTCTGGGCCCCCTGCCTGGTATCATCCAGACGTGTGGGGAGCTCACTACCTCTGTCCTCCTTCCGAGGTGGATCCTGGCTCATGGGCACTGGCGGGGCATCTAGTCTGTCAAGCTATTTACTGAGTGCCTGGAAACCCAGATATAGGCTTGGGAAGAAAAGCAAGCATGAGGGAGGCAGGGAGGCCAGGGCGAGGGTCGGATTTCCATTTAGCTTGCTGTCCAGGAAGGCTTTCTGGAGGCAGCTGCAGCAGAGGCCTGGAGCACCAGGCAGGGAGCGGTGGGTGAGTGTTCCAGGCCGAGGGAGCAGCTAGAGGTAGCAGGGAGGTGTGCAGATGTTCCAGAAGAACCTTGCAATGCACAAGAAAAAGAGGCATTTCTTCCCCTTCAGTGGGAAGTGACATCTTCAGCCTCTCACAACCATCTGGGGTCTCCTCACTGTGCGGTGGGCAGGAGGCTCAGAAACGTGTGTTCCCTGAGTTCCTGGATGCTGAGGAATTTGTTACCTGCTGAGGCCAGGGGTGCAGCCCTCTGTGGGTCTGGGTGAGATCCTCTGGGACGGTACTGAGGAGTAAGGGGACAATGACAAAAACAGCTTCTGCAGCATCATGGGGTCCAGAAACGCTGTGTGACCCTGGACAAGTTACCTCTCTGGGCTTCCTCTGTGTCCCCAAAGTCCTCTGTGAGCCAGGGAAAATTCTCCATATGGAAAGGATATTATTATCCCTGTTAGTACCATTGTTTGAAAGAAGGCTTAAAAGACTCACCTCAAGTCTCCACACCCAATTTTTTTACTCCATTTTCTAGATGAGGAAATTGAGGCTCCCAGAGGTCAAATTCCTGCACCGTCAGGAAGTGGTAGAATCGAGACTGGAACCCAGCTCCATAGATGGGTCAGTCCGTCACTGGAGGTCAAGATCATAACCTTGGAGCCACACAGACCGGGCTCTGCTGCTTCCCAGTTGAATGACCATGAGCAAATGTCTTTTCTCCCCCAGTCTCAGTTTCCCCATCTTTCAAATGGGTGGCAGCGACAGTTGACTCATGGGTTGCTGGAAGGAGTTCATAAGTAGGTGTGCATGGCAGCTGGTACACAAACAGCAGACAGTAGGTGCTTCTCACATGGCATTTTCCTTTCACTCTGTCCTCCTGAAAAGCAGGCACATCTGGCCTCCTGCCAATAACAGCTGCCTCAGGGCTCCCAGCACCCCCCACCCCAGAAAGCACCTGTGCAGATCCCCCCCTTTCCGGCCTTATGGAATGAAAATAATGCAGAGGCCCACGCTTCCCCCTTGCAGACAAAAACCAAGAAACAAAAATTCCAAACTGTCCCAGGAGGTGTCTGGAGGCTCAGAAATGACTGCAGCCAAGACGCCTCCCCAAGGCAGGAGGGATTCACTCCGTTCATCCTCACAGCTGCCTGAAAAACAGGCAATCCTGCCCAGATGGGCATTCCCATTTGCCAGATGAGAAAACTGAGGTCCCCAAAATAGAAGCCAATGGCCCCTCACTATACTCCCTGGACCCAGAGTTGCCTCCTGGAACGTGGTACAGGGATGCCGGGGCTATGGAAGGGCAACCAGGAGAGACTGGAAAGGTGCTTAGCTCATTCCCTGGGACTGGAAAGTTCTAGGCAGGAAAACATGGTAGAGAGTGTGCTGGGGGCAGATCACAGACAGGGAGACAAATGCATTGAACGTTAGAGCACGACAAGCCTGGTCATTCTTTCAGCTCTCATGATTGCAGCAAAGAGAAAGCCTCAGCTGGGTGCTGCGGGCTCTCAGACTTCTAACAGAGAGGCCGCCAAGCCCAGCCCAGGAGGCTCAGAGTGAGCCACTCTATCACACTACATTTGCATCTCTTTTCCTGCTTTTTTTTTTTTTTTTTTTTTTTTTGCTATATAGCCCAGGTTAGAGTACAGTGACATGATCGTAGCTCACTGCAGCCTCCAACTCCTGGGTTCAAGCAATCCTCCCGCCCTGGCCTCCTGAGTAGCTGGGATACAGGCGTACGCCATCACACCCGGCTCATTTTACTTTTTGTAGAGACGGCATCTCATTACATTGCCCAGGCTGGTCTCTAACTCCTGGCCTTAAGCAATCTTCCCACCTCAGCCTCCCAAAGTGCTACAGGCATGAGCCAAGGTGCCTGGCTGACACTTCTATTTTAATACAATAGTTACACTTCATTTATGGGCAGTTTTCAATTCAAAATAGTGATACAAAGTTGCCTGTTGGAATAAAGCAAGTCCCTCTTAATGCACATTAAGGGAAAAACACTATCAGAGGAGGTTTGCATAAGGAAAGCATTGGGAAGGCAGGCAGGCAGTTTGAGAAATGTGGTTTGTTTCCATCTCAATAGATTGGTGGTTTGCTGGTCTTACCTGACCCCTGGAGGGTGCCCCATAACACCCATTGACCGGCCATCTGCTAACATTTAGTAAGTGCCCGCCATGTGCCCAGTGCTGGGCTGGCTGCTTATAATACTCTGTGCAATCAAACAAGTAGCCCTGTCCTCTGGAACTTAGGAACCAGCTGAGAAATAGACACATGAGATCCTCACAGGTTATAATGCAAGTGCTGAGGTCCCAAAGTTGTGTTAGAGAAGATTGAAGGACATGGGTAAGATGAGGGGTGGGGAGATTAGAGAGTGTAGACAGGGAAGGCTTCCTGGAGGAGGTGTCATATCTAAACTGAACCCGAGGGTAGAGGAAGTGCCAGCTGTGTTGAGAGCAGATGGGACAGCAGATGCAAAGGCAGGCCCTGAAGAGGAAAGGGCCACCCCTTGGAAGAACTGAAGGGGGAAATGGGAGTGAGGCCGTGGGAGATGAAGCAGAACCTTGGACGTCCTGGGAAAGAGTTTGAGTTTTGTTCTGGGCGCCATAGGAAGTCACTGGGTTGTTTTTATTTTGCTTTATTTTGTTTTGTTTTTTTAAATCAGGAGAGTGACCTGCTTTTTGTTTTTAGTTTTAAGAAGATACCTCTGGCCATTGCTTTAACCCAGGATAAAGGGGTCACAGTGGAGGAGGGGAAGGACAAAGGAGAAAGAGGGAGGACAGTGGCTTTGTCTGGAGTAGTGAAAGCTGGGTACAGAGAAGTGGTCAGATCTGAGGAGGGTCTGAGGTTACCTTGGAGGAAGAGCTGGGGCATTTGTTGATGCATTTACAGATAATTACAAAGCACCTACTGTCTGCCAGACCCCAGGCTGGGCGCCAGGGAAACAGGGACAAAAGCCCTGTCCTCATGGGGCTGACTGCCCAAGGGGTGCACACGTCATCCATCAGGTTTCAATGGATGAGTGGCGCATGCATGCACACGCACACAAACATGCATATCTGCACAAGCCCACTCTCACCCCTCCCAGGTCCGCACGCACACACACACATAGACACGTGTAAGTGCCATGTGCACATACTCAGCCCTACTCGCCCATGCACACATACACACTCACCAGCTTCGCTTGTACATATAACCTCAGTGGCTGGGCACGGTGACTCACACCTGTAATCCCAACACTTTGGGAGGCCAAGGTGGGTAGATCGCTTGAGCCCAGGAGTTTGAGACCAGCCTGGGCAACACAGGGAGACCCCATCTCTACAAAAGTTTGCCGGGCGTGGTGTTGTGTACCTGCAGTCCCAGCTACTTGGGGGCCTGAGGCGGGAGGATCGCTTGAGCCCACGAGGTCGAGGCTACAGAGAGCCATGATTGTGCCACTGCACTCTAGCCAGGGTGACAGAGGGAGACCATGTCTCAATAATAACAATAATAAAACCTCAGTGATTGCGCTTAATCAGGGCTGACGTTGCCAGGGAATAACTGAGATTCCCTCACTCCCCCTTTGCCGGTGATTCATTGAGAATGTGCTGCACCCTCCCCTCAGCCCCACGAACGCTGCGAGCACCAAAATACTTTCCTTTACTGCAGCGAATGACATGTGAATTCATTTTTCCACCTATTATGCACAGAGACAGGAGAGGCTGAGTGGTTATTACCTGCCTGCCATTATGTAACATGACAGAAATACACCACAGCTGGCCGCTGTCGGACGCCTTTGGGGCCTCCCAGAACCTGCTGGTCTGCAGGACATGAGGCAAGAGCCCTATTCTGTAAGCCAGGTGCCAGCGTGGCCACGGTATCCCCTTGCAACTTTGGGCAGGTTGCCTTGTTGCTCAGGGCCTCCGTTTCATCATCTGCAAAATGGGGCTGAGAGGCATGAGCTGGATGATCTTTCAGGGACTTCTCCAACCCTCCTGTAGATGATTTTGGGGGTCAGGCTAGGCCCTTCCTAGGCCTCCTCTCTCCAGGGCATCAGGGTTGTGTCTGTCAAGGTGTAAGAGAGTGAGTCCTCCCCTCTGGGTCCTCCAGTTCATTCATTCATTGAGCAAGGGTAGTTGAGGGTCTGCATCTGCCAGCCCTGTTCCAGGAACTGGGCAGGGGGCAGTGAGCAGAACAGACCACATTCCTGCTTCATGCAGCTTACATTGCAGTGACAATGCTTCAGCAACAAATGTCTGCAGTGGAAGAGTAAGCAAATGAATGAATGAATCTGGGCTGGAAATGGAGATTGGCGAAGTGTTAGTAGCTGCTAGAAACGAAGCCTTGGGAATGGGTGAAATGTCCCAAAGAGGGAGAAGACAGCCTGAACTGAGCCGCAGGACCTCCAGCCTAAAAGACAAAAAGAAGAGAAGCTCATGGGGTTACCTGAAAAAAAGTGACAGGGAGACAGGGCAAAGAGGAGGTCCCTCACAGGGGCTGGAGGAATGCAGTGGGGAGCCTCAGAGACAGCAGAGAGGAAGGGACCCAGGTTAGCAGTGGGGCCAGAGCCTTGTCTTGCCCGTGTCCCCACCAGATGCAGGGTCTGATCCTCATCAGTTCCCACAAATGTTGATGGGATGCATCCATCAACGGGACCCACACCCCAGCCTCTGCATCTTAACCTCAGAGCCAGCACCTGCCTGGACAAAGCATTGAGCAAAGACAGTGCCTTAAGACCATCGTCCTCATGTTACTGTGCAGCTGATACTTCCTGGGCACCTACTGTGTACACAGCCCTGAGGGCACTTTGCCTGCAATCCTATCATGTGCCTTTCCCAGTATAATACTCAGTGGGAGGAACTGACAAACCTGTTTTACAGAGCACTCTCAGAGGAAATGAGGACTTTTCCAAGGTCAGCTAGTTTTCAAGAAGTGGGAGGATTTGAATCCAGCAGGGCTTCAGAACCCAGAACCAGCACCACCACATTACACTGCAGGACCCATAGGCACTGTGCAAAGCAAAAATCCCTGTGCACACAAGGGTCCCCTCATCACTAAGGCTCCTGGGCAGCTTCCCTGGGCCAGGTTTCTGCTCCTTTGGCACTGCCCCACCCTCCCATTCTAGACCTCCGCAGGGCACGCCCACAGCTGCACCTTGCTCCTGCCAGCTCACCCACCCCAACAATAATTGGGAAATCCTGTTGCCAGCCAACTCCCTGAGCCGGATCTCTGGTTCCTGGCGACGTTCGGTGGAGCCTGCAGGTCCCTTTCACAGCTGCTACTGATTACAGCTACTTAACTGGCACATTAACCAGGGAGTCAGGAATTAGGAGCTGCACTCAGCCCTCCACTTCACATCACCCACCACTTGACCTTCTGTCTCTTCAGCCTCCCCTTGGCCTCCACCACATCTGGCCATGGGGGCTGGTGCATTGCCCCACTCAGTCACCCCTGATGTCACAGGCCCTTGCTCCAGCCTTGACATTCCCAAACGACAGCCCTCTGGGGCTCATCAATACCAGCAAGTTTGCTATTCACTGGCAGTTGTCCTCCGGTTTTAAGGTATGATCCAGTGCTTCCAGTGCAGATGGGGAAACCGAACACTCCTTGCTATGACTCACAGGGGTGTGTTTCACTGGGTCGCCAAGGATGCCCTGGGCTTTCCTCTCGCCACTGCCCCCAGGCACGGCCACCCAGCCTTGCTGAACTTCCTTCTGCGTTTGGTCAGGCAGTGATCTGCTTCCCTGCCAGGCCTTTGCCTGTGCCGTTCCCCTGCCTGGAGCTCCCTTCCTTCCCTCCTGCTTTTCCACCTGCCCACCCCTCCCTCCCTCACCCTCCCTGTTTTCATCAGTGGGTTTAGCACTCGTGTCTCTAACTGCTGGTCCTGTCCTCCTCTCTCTCCCCAATTCCTCATCAACTTCTTGGGAGGCAGGAGTATGTCCTGTTCAGCCACATTTCATGATCATAACAGTAAGTGAAATCACTGGAGCTGTGATGTACGCAGCACCTACCATGGGCCTGGCACAGTGCCAAGCACATGTGATGACTCGTGGGGATACCAAGTTCCAGAGGCAAAAACACTCACCACTCCCCACTGGGGGCTCCCAATCCTTCATTGCTGCCAGTAAAGCAAAGCTGCTCCTGGTTCCAGCCCCAGTGGGGAGGAAGGTGCCAGGTCACTCAGATCCTGGCAGCAGGGAGGAGTGGGGTGTCATCTCAAGGCCCCCAGCCCCTTCCCCAGGCTCTGCCTGAGCCACAGACAAAAGGTAGGGCCCAGTGGCCGGTCCGTCTTCCCCTGAGAGCCTGGTGTTTACACTATTACACCCTGGAGAAGGAATTTACTGTCTTAATCCCGAAATAGCAGGGAAGGCATTCTGGCCAGACAAGTCACCAGCAGGGCCCTGGAGAGCTGCTTCCCACTTTTATAGAAATAAAATAAATACCCAAAGAGGGCTGCTCCTTCCAGCTGGGAAAGAAAGCCGCCCTGTGGCTTCAGGGTAGCGGGGCTGGTGTGAGCGCCAACGACGGGCCTGCTCCCGTCCTGCGGGGTGAGGACCCTGCGGAAGGCACCCGGTGGGTGAGGACGCTGCAGAAGGCACCCGCCTGGGATGGACAGGGATCTCCCATCGATGTGAGGAGCAGCCCTGACCTCCCCAGGGGGGATGTTTGCTGCCCGGGGATGAGGCCATGTCCTGGGCTAAGCAGAGGACTCCTTTCTGGGCCTCCTGTTTTCCTCGATGTTGGATGAGAGATGGGTTTTTTCATCTTTGCCCCTCTGAACTCTGCAATTCTGTAGTAAGTGAAGAAACTGAGGCCCAGAGAGGAAAGAAATGGGTCCACATGGCAAAGCCAGGGCAGGGCGGACCCTTGGACCAGGCAGAGTCCCTGAAGGGGAGTCGGAGTGCCCACCAGTGGTTTTCAAACTGTCTGCAGTGGAACCTTGGGGTTCCGTGAAGCCTCCTCAAGCATCCCCATGGAGTACGAATGGGAGGGAGCCGAGAAGAGTACCCACCTCCCATCCCCCCCACCAGGTCAACCGTTCTCATCTGTCTTATCACTGGAATTCTCCAAGCTTTGCCTTGACCAACATTGCCACAGATAACAAAATAACATTGGAATCCACATGACTGAACCGGCAGGATGGAAGGAGAGAGAATAACACGATACCTTCCGGGAAAGAGAGTGGAGTTGCATCTTCTCTGAGGGTGAGGTTTTCATGTGTTGAGGATGGATTGCCTGGTTCCTAAAGAGAAGCCAGGAGTCATTTTTCTCCATCATACGGTGGGTGTCAGCCCCAGCGATGACACAGGCTCCCCAGCTGTGTAGAACAAGCAAGCTTTAGTGCTGCCTTCCACCCCCAACCCTAGTGGGGAGGAGGGGGGCCCCGGCCACTGGGAGGAAGGGTCAAAGGCTCCCACTCAAACTCTGGTAGGGAAGGGTGAGTGTCATCCCAAGCACATCTGTTGAGCCAGGAAGCAGTTGCAGGATTTCAGGGGCTAGTAACCTGCTGTCCCACCAGGGGCTCCCCACCCCTACGATCGCCAGCAGCCCCACGTCTCCAAGGCTAGCCGTCCCACCAGGGGGTCTCCAACCCCAGGGTCGCCAGCAGCCCCACGTCTCCAGGGCTAGCCTGGCACATCCGTAGTTCTTGCTGAGTGCAGCCAGACATTCTTGGGCCCAGCCACATGCACAGAGATGGCCTTCCGACTCCCTCGAATTTATCACTCGAACCCTGAGTCAGTCACGCTCTTAACATTCTAACAGGGCACTGGGACCTACATTCAAACTGCTGCACTCTCATAAGTTATGTGGCCCTCTATGGTCAAGGACCCACAAGCTCATGGAGGGTCAGCCCAGAGACTTGTCACAAGGCCATAAATGCGGGCGTGGAGAGGCCAGGGAAGTTCACCCCCCGTCCTTTAAGGGGAGGCTGGCTTCTGAAGTCAAGGTGTGTCACCTCAATGGCCCTTGCCAGTTTCCTAGGGGGGCCCCGTAGTGGGACCCGCATGCAGTCGAGTCGAACAGGAGTGCAATGAGACACCGCTGTTTCCTACCTTAGTGTATTCAAATCCCAAGACAGGAGACAAATGACAGAAAAATAATATAATTAAAGGACAATGACAAGGAGTTTTCCTATTTCTTTGCAATTTCTTTTTTTCTTTTTTTTTTTTTAGAGGAAGTTTCACTCTTGTTGCCCAGGCTGGAGTTCAATCTCAGCTCACCGAAACCTCCGCCTCCCAGATTCAAGCGACTCTCCTGCCGCAGCCTCCCAAGTAGCTGGGATTACAGGCACGTGCCACCATGCCCGGCTAATTTTGTATTTTTAGTAGAGGCAGGGTTTCTCCATGTTGGTCAGGCTGGTCTCGAACTCCCAACCTCAGGTGATTCACCTACCTCGGCCTCCTGATTACAGGAGTGAGCCTGTAATCTGGGATTACAGGCGTGAGCCACCCCACCCAGCCTTTCTTTGCAATTTCTAGAGTGTCTGGTGTGGCTGATTTTACCCACAAATGAAGAAAGCCTTCTTCACATGGGGTCAGATCAGGGAGTGCACATTTTTCTCCCTCACCCCCACAAGCCCACACCTCCCTACCTCCTTTCCCCTTTATGCCCTGATGTCTGGAATTCCTTTAACCAACACTGGATATCGTTTCTGTTTGTTTGTTTGTTTACAAATCATTTCAGCCATTATCAGGCTTAGCCTCACCCCCAGCCCACCCCCCGGCCTCCTCTTCTGTGGATCCTAGAGGACCCTCCAGGACATCAGGGGTCTTAACCTCAACCCCAGCCTTTGGAGGATCAGAGTGGGCAGCAGACCAGGCCAGGCCAATCCACGTCGATGCTCAACATCCCATCCAGAATGGACGGCGGTGGGAGGGCAGGCCCCTAGGTGCACAGAGTCCAGGATCTCCACGGTGAAATATGAGAAAATGTCCTGCTTTGTCATGGATTAAAATTCCAGATTTGACATCTTGGTCATGGAGCTTTGAACTGGCTGTCAGAGCACAGACCAGAGCCAGACAGCACAGACCTGTGTGTGGCCCCTGGAACTCTGAACCACATGGTCTCAGGAAATGGGATCTCAGAGTTTTGCAAATTTTGAATCGATGCAGTAGAGATGTTTTCATCGAAAGCGCTCAGAGGGCTGCGTCGTCACAATCCCACAGGCGGTTTCACAATCTCAAAAAGAAATCACTTGCACTGTTTTCTTATTTCAATGTATTGAATTCATGTATCGAATACATTCTAAGAAAGGCCAGTAAGTGAAACATCATGAAGGAAAATCGTGTAAAGTTGGCAAGCCTGGAAATCCCCAAGCTTATCATTTTATTACCTTTAAATTTTTTCTGTATACATACATTGTGCATTTTTACATAAAACAGGATTACACGGATAATTCGACTATAGCAAAATGACCTTTCCCTGTTGTTAAGCATTCATTTATTCACTCATCCACCAACAATTTTTTATTGAGCACCTACTCTATGCCAGGCAGTGTTCTAGATTCTGGGGCTATAGCAGTAGAAAAGCAAATGGAGGAATAAAACCCTTGCCCCCTGATGAGCTGACATTCTTTTACTACATTCTGCTAATGGACGTACCATATAATATTTCCTTGTGGGAATGTAGCATTCCCCATTTAACCAATCTCCTGTGAGTGGGCATCTAGGTTACTTCTAGATGTTTGCTGTGACGAATGTACTTTTACCACTGAATCTTTATGTGATGTTGTGTTCATTTATCCCTTAAAAATGGAACTCTAGAAGCTGAATGGCTCTGCAGATAGGTAAATATATGCTTGTAACTAATGCTTTGGATGTCTGCCTCTAAATTGCCCTCCAGAAATAAGTGTGCCAATGTGGACTTTCACTAGCAGGGAAGGTGGGTGTGCATGGAACTGGGTTTATTTAGACTAAAGAGGAAAAAGTGAAGAAGTTTCTTAGTCTTAGGAAATAGAACTGTGATATGGTTTCCAAGACACTGGATGCACGGTTAAAGGCTGTTTTCTACGGAGCAGGAGGTGAGTGGTAAGGAGACCTCACTGCTGTAAATTAGGGACACTTTTCCTTTTTGTAGGCTCCTTTGGAGAAACAAAGTCACTCCTCTGGTATTTCCAGAACACAACAATGAGCTCTTGAGAATGTGGTCAGCTCATAAATCACCCATGTCACAAATACAGGCACACAAAATCCCAGAAAGACAGAAATTATACAAAAAATATTTTATTTTTTTGAGACAGAGTCTCGCTCTGTCACCGAGGCTGGAGTAAAATGGTGCGATCTGGGCTCACTGCAACCTCCACCTCCTGGGTTCACGCGATTCTTCTGCCTCAGCCTCCCGAGTAGCTGGGACTACAGGGGCGCACCACCATGCCCAGTTAATTTTTTGTATTTTTAGTAGAAATGAGTTTTCACCGTGTTGGCCAGGAAGGATGGTCTCAATCTCCCGACCTTGTGATCAGCCCGCCTCGACCTCCCAAAGTGCCAGGATTACAGGCGTGAGCCACCGTGCCCAGCCCAAAAAAGATTTTTTATTCTAATTTTGTAAGTGTCTTTGGCAATTCCCTTTCCAACGTTGTCTTTTTTTTGTTTTGTTTTGTTTTTTTGATACAGGGTCTTGCTTTGTTGCCCAGTCTGACGTGCAGTGACATCACGATCATAGCTCACTGTAGCCTCCAACTCCTGGGCTTGAGTGATCCTTCAGCCTCAGCCTCCCAATAGCTAAGACTACCGGTGTGCACCACCTCATCCGACTAATTTTTTCATTGTTATTTGTGTAGAGAAGGAGTCTTGCTATGTTGCCCAGGCAGGTCTGGAACTCCTGTGCTCAAGTGAACCCCCTGCCTCAGCCTCCCAAAGGGCTGGGATTACAGGCGTGAGTCACCATGCCCAGAGTCCCTCTCCGATCTTCTGGCTCACATCATGTAGTGATACAAGACTGAGAAGCCCACTCATGGTGGCACAGGGACATTCAGGCCATAGGCACGTGTCCTTCCTCCACAGCATGACCTTGGTCCTCAAGTCAATTTGTTTTGAAAGAACATTTAGTAACAGCAGCATATGTGGGAAAGCAATGTCAGTTGTGACAAAATATAAGTACACGCCAAAGAAATGAGCTCCGTGAAGATGTGTTAGGACGTTCTAGCCAGCCATCTTTGCCTGCCACATCTCTAGCCTGCAGCTCGGCCCCTCTTGGTTAAAGAGGTAGATGACTGGGAGGCTGAGGCGGGCAGATCACAAGTTCAAGAGATCAAGATCATCCAGGCCAACACAGTGAAAACCCATCTCTACTAAGAATACAAACATTATCTGGGTGTGGTAGCATATCCCTGTAATCCCAGCTACTCTGGAGGCTGAGGCAGAAGAATCACTTGAACTCAGGAGGCGGAAGTTGCAGTGAGCTGAGATCGCACCACTGCACTCCAACCTGGTGACAAAGCCAGACTCTGTCTCAAAAAAAAAAAAAAAAAAGTGAGCAAGTGTGAGAGCCCAGATAGCCCCCAGCTGAGAATTTCCGCTAGGCAGTGACTCAAAGGACTGAATGGGAATCTAAAGCAGGAATATGCTTCTCGCTGGGGTTTCATGTAACTTACTGCCATGTCCAGTCAGCAGTCACACTGGCCTCGCCAGCAGTGCGTGTCTCTTGCCCGGAAAGCAGTACAAGGAAATCAGTGCTCAAAGGGGAGTTGCCCACCTCTCAGGCCCCATTCCAAGCACTCCACATCTATTAATAAGTTCATGTAATTCCCCTGACAGTCCTCAAAGTGGGTCCAATTATTATCACCAACTCCATTTTGTAGATGAGGTAACAGAGACTCGGAGAGGTTAGGTGACTTGCCACAGCTAGTGCAAAACAGGGATGAGGTTTGAACCGGGCAGCGTGGCATCTGAGGCCTTGTTTGCAATCACCTGACTATACCTCCTTCCTGGTAGGGGAGAGTCGATGTGGGGCCTGCCCGGAAGTCCTGGGTATCATTCTTTCCCCAACACCTTTTAGCTGAGTGGCCCTGGGAAAGTCTCTTCACCACTCCTAGCCTGTTTCCCCATCTGTGAGCCAGGATGTGGGGGTGAGACCTGTATCCCAGAGAGGGAGGGAGGGCTGGAATCCAGCATGGAAGGGAGGGAGAGGCTGAGCCCCAGAGGAGACTCTAGTCCAGGCAGGATGTAGCAGGCTGTGTGGTTTTCTGGCTCTAAAATCACTCCCCAAGAGGGCACGGGCACATTAGGAGCCCAGCTGCTCCTCATGAGAATGAGAACCCATCTCCTGAGCCTCATGACAGGGTCCACAGTGACTGGGGTGCCCACAGACTGACCACCTGTTAAACCCAGAATCAGAGGCACATCTCAGAGCTGTGCCCTTCAATCTAATTTAGGAGGTACTCTTTCTTTTTGCTTTTGACAAACTTGTCTCCCAGAGGTTTAAAAGACCCCTCAGGGCCTCCCTAACCAACACGAAAGGTGAGAGGCGGGTCCTACAAGAACAGACAGGGCTGCGTCAGGAAGTGCAGGTCCAGTCTAGGGCCTGCCATCTGCAGCCACACACCGTGTGATGCTCAGTGAGCCCCGTCCAGCACTGTTTCCTCATCTGCGAATTGGGAGCGCACTGAAGTGCTCATTGATTGCTTGCAGGTGCCTGCCACAGATGGGCCTGGGATTGCACTGGATCCCTTCCTCAAAAGGGCCTTGAGAGGTGGAGGCACTCTGAGCCGCACTGAGGAAACTGAGGCAGAAACGTGACTCTTATCCAAGACCTCACGGCTGAGAAATGGCAGAGTTAGGAGGTCTGTCAAGATGCTAGTCCCATGCTCTTTGGTCTCTGAGGAGCAGCTTTTGGAGATGCTCTGAGCCCTGGTTGCTGGAATCAGGGTTCAGCCCATTTCCCAGAAAGAGAGATCTGCTGCCAGGCACGGTGGCTCACGCCTGTAATCCCAGCACTTTGGGAGGCCAAGGCAGGCTGATCACCAAGTCAGGAGATCGAGGCCATCCTGGCTAACACAATGAAACTCCATCTCTACTAAAAATACAAAAAATTAACCGGGTGTGGTGGCAGGTGCCTGTAGTTCCAGCTACTCGAGAGGCTGAGGCAGGAGAATCGCTTGAACCCGGGAGGCAGAGGTTGCAGTGAGCCGAGATCATGCCACTGCACTCCAGCCTGGGTGACAGAGCGAGAGTCTGTTGAAAAGAAAAAAAGAAGAAAAAAGAAAGAAAGAAAGAGAGAAAGAAAGAAAGAGAAAGAGAGAAAGAAAAAAGGAAAGAAAGAAGAAAGAAAGAAAGAAAGAAGAACGAACGAAAGAAAGAAAGAAAGAGAAAGGAAGGAAGGAAGGAAGGAAGGAAAGGAAAGAGAGAGGGAGAGAAAGAGAGAAAGAGAAAGAAAGGGAGGTCTGTTCCTTGGCTCCCTCCAGAGATCTGAAGCTAAGCAAGGAAGGAGGCTGCAGCTGTGCCTTCAGGATGCCGGCGAGGTTTTACACCCACCACAGGCAAGGGGAACAACTGACCGCTCTGCCCTGGAGAAACCTCACATCCAGCCTACACAGAAGAAAGGATCATCCCCATTTTACAGATGAGAAACCAGAGGCCCAGAGCTTGAGCAACTCATCCAACTCCACTGTATGAGTTTCTTATTGCTGCTGTAACCAATTGCAAATGTAATGGCGTGAAACACCACAAAGTACCTTATAGTTCAGGAGATCAGAATTCCAAAACGAGCTCTGTGGGGCTCCTATAGTTTGGTTCTGTGTTCCCACCAAATCTCACGGTGAATTGTAATCCCCAGTGTTGGAGGTGGGGCTGGTGGGAGATGACCAGCTCACATAGGCAGTTTCTAATGGTTTAGCACCATCCCCCTAGCGCTCTTGTGGTGAGAGCGAGTTCTCACGAGATCTGGTTGTTTAAAAGTGTATGGCACCTCCCTCCTCTCCCTCCTCCTCTTGCTCCAGCCTTGGAAGACATGCCTGCTTCCCTTTCACCTTCTGCCATGATTGTAAGTTACCCGAGATCTCCCAGGAAGCCGACGCTGCCATGCTTTCTGTACAGCCTGCAGAACCCTGAGCCAATTAAACGTCTTTTCTTTGTAAATTACCCAGCCTCCGGTATTTCTTTTCTTTTTCTTTTTCTTTTCTTTTTTTTTTTTGAGATGGAGTCTCACTCTGTCACCCAGGCTGGAGTGCAGTGGCACAATCTCAGCTCACTGCAACCTCCGCCTCCCAGGTTCAAGCAATTCTCCTGCCTCAGCCTCCCGAGTAGTAGCTGGGACTACAGGCACATGACACCACACCTGGCTAATTTTTGTATTTTTAGTAGAGATGGGGTTTCACCATATTGGTCAGGGTGGTCTTGAACTCCTGACCTCGTGATCCGCCCACCTTGGCCTCCCAAAGTGCTGGGATTACAGGCATGAGCCACTGTGCCTGGCCTTCAGGCATTTCTTTATAGCAGTGCAAGAACAGACTTAACACGGGGACTAAAATCCTGGCAGGACTGCGTTCCTTCTGGAGGCTGTCGGAGAGGATCAGTTTCCCCACCTTCTCCACCTTCTGGAAAGCAGCTTCCACCAGCATTCGTTGGCTCATGGCTCCCTCTTCCATCTTCAGAGCACATCTCTCTGTCCTCCTTCCATCTCTCTTTCTGACCCTGACCCTCCTGCCTTCCTCTTATGAGGACCCTTGTGATGACACTGACCTACCCAGACAACCCAGGATAATTTCTCTATTTCAAGACCCTTAACTTGAAAGTCTCTTTGGCCACATAAGGTAACGTATTACGGGTTCTAGGGATTGGGAGGTGGACACCGTGCAGGTGGGAGATGAGACATGATGCCGTCTACTGCAAGCACATGGGAGCAAAGTGGCCAAACCAGACTGAGCCAAGCCTGACTGGCTCCAGAGTTTGTCTCCTCCATCCCCAGATTCACCCAAGGCCCTAAAGAATGAAGGCTGGTGCTGCCAGGTAACACACAGAACGAATCATTGTTTCTTAGTATGAAGATATTACAAATATTTCATGAGTCAAACATACTAATTGTGTATGTTGTTTATCCAAAATTCAAATTTAACTGGGAATCCTGTGTTTTTATCTGGTAAATCGGGCAATCCAAAAAAAAAAAAAAAATCTCAGGAAGAAAAAGGAGAAAATCTGGGTTCAAGTCTTGGATCCAGCCAGGAATGAACTGGGAGGCTTCATTTTCCCTCTCTGGGCCTCAGTTTGCCCATCTGTAAAATGGAGCAGTAACAGTGACCACCCCCACCGCCCCCCAAAAAAATATGCCATCGATAGCACACAGGAGAAAGTGTTCGCACACTATAGAGAGCTGTGCCCACCAGAGCAGCCAGCTCCCCCCTCCCCTAACCCACAGGGCAAGGACTGAAGAGGCTATTCCCAGGGCCCAGCCCAGATGGGGCTTAAACTCCAGTCAGACAGGAGCCAATTTCCCTGGCTCATTATCCCAAACCAGATTAGGGGCAGCCCAGGCTGTGCCACTCGTGGCTTAATTGGGACTCACAGACACCCCGCCCCATGCCTTCTTTCTTTCCCACACCCCTGTCCCCAGCCAGGCCGTGCCTTAGGGGAGGCAGAGACTGCCTGGGCCTTACCACCTGGGCCCTTGCAGACGCCCCAGTGTAATCAATTAGACCCAGGCCAGGCCGGCTCGGGATGGGGGCGCCGCTGGGCAGCTGGGCCCGGCATCGATCCCGGCCCCTCTCGACCCCCAGGGAGGGGACGCAGCCAAGACAGCCATGCAGATGGCGGTCTCCATGGCCCTCTGCCCCCACCCCCCCATCCCAGAACTGCCCGTGGGTGTAGTCGGCCCGGACAGGGGACGGTGCCCCTAGTGGGCCCTGCATGAGCCTAGAGGCTGGCCTTTGTTGCTTGGTCCCCAGAAGGGGCAGAAATCATTTAGGAAATACTGTCCTGCTGGGGGTCCACGTGTCTCCCCCAACTGGAGCATCCTTCATCCCTCTAAGCCACCTGGAGGCCTCCTCAGGCCCCTATTCTAACCAGCTCAGGCTCCCCAGGGGGACGTCACTCCAGAGGCTCTGAACGCAGCAGGGCAGAGTGCAGCCTTTGGAGTGACTCCAGGTGGGGAGCCTGGGCTGGTTAGGGACTTGCTTTGAAGAATCTTCTCCTGGGGCCTCCCCCTGCTCCCTTCCCCCATCACAAAGGTTGGTCAGGCCAGCAGGGCTCGGGCAGTGGGGGCAGTGGTGGGGGGAAGACAGGAGACAGGGCTGCTGGCAGCCGAAGGATTCCCATCTGGGGATCATGAGGAGGCCTGGGGGCCCTGGGGGGCACTGCCGCCATTGATGCTATCTGAACCCTCACCCATCTTCCACCACCCTAGGCAGCAGGCATGAAAGCTTCGGGACCCGAGAGGGTGGTGTGGAGGGAAAGGAACCTCCTGCTGGTGTTTTTTCGGGGGTCTGTCGGGGTAAGACTCTGTTTGCAATGATGTGGGTTTCAGGGGGTACATGTGCCTGAGGCAGGGAATTCTCTGCATCTAGATGACTCTGTATTCCCCATGCCGGGCACACAGTAGGTGTTAAGAATCATTTGCAAAATGGGAGGTGTGTAGGGTCTATGTTTCTGAGCTCTTGTAAGTTGGCCTGGAAGGGAGTGTGCATGTGAGGTGCGTGTATATGTGAATATATGTGTACATGTGAGTGTGTGTGAATATGTATGTATATGAATGTGCATGTGTATATATGTGTGCAAATGAATGTATGTTAGTGTGTATATTTGAATGTATATTTGTGTCTATGTGTGTATACATGTGAGTGTGTTATATGTGAGTGCATGTGTGAATATGTAACTAGTTGTATGTATGGATGTGTATATATGTGTGTATGTTATTTGTGTGTGTATGTGCATGTTTGTGTATATTTCAGTGTGTATGTGTGAGTGTGTGTATATGTGAGTATGCATGTGTGTATGTGAATGTGCGTATATATGGATGTGTGTATATGTGTATATGTTTGTGTATATTTCAGTGTATATTTGAGTGTGTATGTATGTATATGTGTGTATATGTAAGTATGCATGTCTGTGTGTGTGTATATATATATAAATGTGTGTATATGTATGATGTGTGTATATGTTAGTGTGTGTATGAGAGTGTGTGTATATGTGAGTATGCGTGTGTGTGTGTGTGTGTGTGTGTGTGTGTGTGTGGAGTCCATGTGGCATTTTTCTCCCTCTGGGCCAGCATGTGTATTTAACAAAGGACTTGGGTGCTTTGTCTCCCACCTTGGAGTCCTCAGGCCCAGAAGGGCCACTCTGTGTAGACCTCAAACCTCAGCCTTCCTACTTAGGGAGTGTCCCTACTCCAGCCCTGGTGTCAGACCTGGTGAAAGACAAATTTAGAAGGACGAAATTATGTAAAAATAGTAAGATAAAAATCACCTATGGTGACACCACCTAGAAATACGCTTGAACCCCGAGCCCTTACCATGGGTCCCCCCAGTAAAGGAAGCACTGGAAGTAGGGAAGGGCAGCTTGCAGAGCAATAGGCATGGAGACTGCGAGTCAATACATGCAAAGCACTTAGAAGAAACAGTGCTGGCAGCAAGCCAGCGCCATCAGAGTGCTCATTAACATCGTCAGTCATCGCTATCACTCACTGACACTTCCTTACCTGAAGATGTGCCCTCTTGGCCGGGCGCGGTGGCTCACACCTGTAATCCCAGCACTTTGGGAGCCCAAGGCAGGAGGATCAAGAGTTCAGGAGTTCAAGACCATCCTGACCAATATGGTGAAACCCCATCTCTACTAAAAATACAAAAATTAGCCAGGTGTGGTGGCAGGCACCTGAAGTCCCAGCTACTGGCGGGGCTGAGGCAGGAGAATCGCTTGAACCTGGGAGGTGGAGGTTGCAGTGAGCCAAGATCGCACCACTGCACTCCAGCCTGGGTGACAGGGCGAGACTCGGTCAAAAAAAAAAAAAAGATGGGTCCTCTCCTTGTCACTTTTGCTCATCAGTCCTCAAGCAGTCATTGTTGCACCCACTTTGCAGATGAAAAAACTGAGGCACAGTGACAGATGGCCACTTGCCAAGGCCACCCAAAGCCTCATGAGCTGCCCCAGGACTACCCCTGCGCCATGTCAGTCCCTCCCTATCTGTCTGAGGCTGAGCTGGAGAAGGCTGGAAGGACGGAGAGGAGGAGCGGAGGCCAAAGCCGCCCTCAGGTCCCGCCAGGGCCATGCTGCTGGACTGGAGGGCTGCAGTCCAGCCACCGGACGCAGGCTGGCTAATTGCCGACACGCAGCGCTGCCCTGGACCACGGCACAGGCCCCTGACAGACATGATTTATGAGGGCCCTCGGCAAAGCGGAACCCACTCAATTGCCTATTACCTCACTTAGCAGACACCTTGTCACCGCCCGAGAGCCGGGTGTTAAAAATACAAACCAGGCGGCCAGTCAGCCCCGAGCGCGGCCCCTCCACCTGCTCCAACCCAGATAACCAGCCTTCCAGCCAGCCAGCTGATCTCGGCTCAGCGGAATTTGGGAGGAGATGCTTAGAGTGGACTCATGAAGTAGACGTCATCAGGCCTCAGTCTCTGGGTTGAGGAGCAGGACAGCCGGAGCAGGGATGGGACCCCAATATCCAGACCAGTCTATCCACTGGTAGTGCCCGCTGCAGAGCTAGGGACAATTGAGGCACAGCAAGGCACAGCCACTCATCGGGGGCACTGGCAAGGCCAGGACTGGATCACAGGGGTCCCACATCCCCGCCCTCTGTGCTCATGAACTCACCTTTTTGTGGCTCTGAATCTACAAGTGCTTGCTACAAACCGATGTGCGACGTCTAGGCTGCCAGGATTTCCCAGCCCCAGCCTCCAAGCCTGGAATCCTGCACCCTTCCTGGCTGGCCTCATCACCTTCCAAACAACCCCACAGAAGTCAAAGTTCATGTGGACTCTCCCTCAGAATATCCAGGCTGCCAGTTAAACTAAGAAGACACACGACCCCAACTACTAAGTCGCAGGACTCATGCATAGTGAAAATGTAGGGCCTCTTGTTCAAACATTAAGGACCTCAAGACAGTGACAGGAGAGGATGAAACCAAGCGTGGGCCCTTCTGGGCTTGAGGTCCCGCATGACTACAGGGGTCCCATGCTCAGGACACCGGCCATGAGCACCTGCTGGCTGCCTGCATGAAGCTGAGCTTTCACATCCTTTGCTCATTTAATCCTCACAACAACCGTGGGGAAGACATGGTCGCCCTCCTGCTTCAGAGCTCATGTGTATTTGCGTGTGTGTGTCTGTGTGTGCCCATGTGTGTCTCTGTGGTCATGTCTGTGTGTTTCCATCTATATGCACCCATATGTGTCTGAATGCATGTCCACGTGTGTGTCTCTGGGTGTGTGTCATGTGTATTTGCCTGAATATGTGTCCGTGTGTGCACGTCTGAGTGTGAGTGTGTGTATGTGTGCGTGTGTCCGTGTCTGTGGGTGTGTGTACCTGTGTGTGTGTAAATGCATGTGAGTGTGTGTACCTGTGCGTGTGTCCATGCATTTGGGTGTGTACCTGTGCGTGTGTAAATGTGTGTGGGTGTGTGAACCTGTGCATGTGTCCATGCATGTGGCTGTGTGCCTGTGCGTGTGTAAATGTGTGTGGGTGTGTACCTGTGTGTGTGTCCATGCATGTGGGTGTGTTCCTGTGTGTAAATGCGTGCGGGGGTGTGTACCTGTCCATGTGTCCATGCATGTGGGTGTACCTGTGCGTGTGTCCATGTGTGGGGGGGTGTGTACCTATGCATGTGTCCATGCATGTGGGTGTGTGTACCTGTGCGTGTGTCCATGTCTGGGTGTTTCTTTGTGGGGACATGTGTGTGTATCCTGGCAGAAGTTTTAAACAGCCGAAGAGAAGATCAGATTAAAAGCAGCTGGCACACTGGATGAAGCCTGGCTCTGAGAGATGGGATCCATTCCCCTCCCAGGTCCTATGAGTGGGTCCACATGGGATCATCAGCAGGGTCTGAGGGAACTCCTCGGGTGGGGCAGTCTGGGGGCAGAAGGGAGCCGTCTGTGGATCTTTTGGGCAAGCACCAGGCACTGCAGGCTTCATCCGCAGCACAGCCGAGTGGGGAGCAGTTTCACCCACTCCCTCACTTATTCAGCTACTCACTGGGTGCCCCTTTGCACTGACAGGAGCCAGACCCGCCCATGTCCTCTGGGAGCTCAGCCTAGTAAGCAATTCAGGTGGCACGGTGAGTTGTAGGGATCTAGAGGAGGCCACCAACCACCAACCCAGCCAAGGGACAATCAGGCAGGCTTCCTGGAGGAGGCAATTTCTCAGCAGAGATTTGGAAAGGAAGTGGGAGTGAGACCAAGAAGAGGGAAAAGTGTCACAGAGGAACAGACCAAGCAAAGGCCTGGGGGTAGGACAGACCCAATCATCCGGCCCATGGGAGCTTCTCCTGTCCTCCTGCCCCTGCACCCTCGCCAGCTCCCTCTCTCTCCCATCCCTCCTTCAGGTCCCGATTTCAACTTACCTTCCTCCAGGAAGCCTTCCCTGATTGTGCATGAGTACACACACACACACACACACACGGTGAGTGCATTTACCTGACCTTTGTCTTCAGGCATGTACCAGAGTATAGTAAGCTCAAAAGTCATCGTCATCTTCTCTGCATGGGGCACCGTTTGTCCATATCCCGATACCAAGAACAGTCCTGGCTCATAGTAGGTACTCAACACGTTTGTTGATTGAATAAATGTGAAAGAAGACATGAAGGCATGCGTGCACCTGTTGGAATGAAACAGCTGCGGGAGCTTGAGATTTTAGCCTGGGGGCGCCTGGCACCCTTGATGCAGGGGCTGTGACCAACCCAGACACCACCGAGGTCAGAGACACAGAGGCACAGAGGACCTGAGGCAAATCCTGCCTCTGTCTGTTCCCAGCTCTATGACCTTAAGAGACTCTTAGCCTGTCTAGGCCTCAGTTGCCTCATCTGTAAACTGGGTTCTCAAGAGGTTTAAATGAGGTTATATAGGAAGTGCAATTACAAGAGTGCCCACCATGTTCAAGCTGCTCAATCAGCATGATTGGCGTATTATTCTTTTTCTCCACCTCCCCTGCATTCAGCCCTAGGCCAGGCACTCATGGGCTGTCAATCCGTGGAGATACTACCATCATCATCATCATCACTCAGAAAGACGGGTCAGGCCATGAGAACCAGTCACCTGATGATAATCATAAGCCCTGACAGTCACATAAGCCTGAGAAGTTACCAAGAGCTTTTCCTCCAGGTTTCAAGGGCAAGTGGGGGCCCAGCCTGGAACCCCCTGTCTTCAGCTCCCTTTGGAGCTCCATGCAGCAGGCCCTGCTTCTCCACCCCTCCCCACCTTACTTCCAGCCAGTTCACTTCTGCTCTGAACTCTGGGAGAGACGGATAGCTGGGCGCTGGGAGTGTCAGTGCAGCCTCAGGCCAGGGAGTGGGAAAGCAGAAAAGTGGTCTCCGGTCCTGGGCAATGGGCCAGCCTTTCCAGGCCTGGCAGGAACTGTCAGAGGCCCTGCTCTGGGGGCACACCTGCACCCCTCCATGCTTCACCCACCTCCAGGATCCTCACCCTGGGTTCCCCAGCCACACTGAGATTTAGAATCAACATTTTTAAAAAGCACAGCTGAGGCTTTTTAACAAGGTCATGCATTCATTCGACAAACATTCCCAGCTCAGGTGCTGGAGAAGCAGAAATGAGGTTGCTACGGCCTCTGCCTCAAGGAGCTCCCACTTCAAGTAGGAAGAAAAGTGGTGGCTTAGGTGAGAACATGGGGCTTTGGGAAAACAATCAGTGCAACTCACAGCCCTGAAGCAAAGATGTAGAGAAGGAAGAATGAGAGAGGGCAGGGGGAGCTTCAAGTAGAAGGAACAGCACGTGCAAAGCCGTGGGGGCTGGAGAAAATGGAGAGAACTTGAAGTAATGCGGCAGGACTGGATGAAAGACAAAGGTAGGGGAGGCAGCGTGCGGCAAGAGAGGGCTATCTGCTTCCGAGACTTCCCTTCATTGGAAGGCAAAGCCAGGAAGAGATTTGGTCTTATGGGTACTTCATTCATTCATCTGCTTGGTCATTCGACAGTTACTGATAATATCCTGAGTCAGGCATTAGGTGGGTCCTGGGGAGAGGAGAGAAACAAGGGAAGGGCACGAGATGGGTGAGGAAGTAGGGGATGTGGGGCACAGCAGATGCGGACAGCATCAGGGAAGACTGCCTGGAGGAGGGGGCTCCAAGCAATCTGAAAAATGCCTCCTCCTGCGTCTAAACTGAGCTCAGGTATCCAGGGGGAATATCAGCCCCAAAGCTCTCACCCCCATCAGTGGTAAGGAAGGTCCAAAATTCTCCAAGGAGCTGGTTATCCACTCTCCATTCATTCATTCATTCATTCATTCATTCATTCATCATTTCACCCAGCATTTCCTCAGACAGAAGACCCAGCCCTGCCCTCAGAGGCTCCCAGTGCCACTGGAAGGGAGGCAGAGGTGTGAATACACAAACATAAGTCAATATCAAGGGCAGTGGAACATGGACATCCAGCACTAGCTGTCAGCACAACCCCTTGGGAGCTTTGTAAAAAACAGATTCCCTGGGCCCCACAGCGAGCCACTGACTCCACCTCACGGAGTCAGGCCAGGAAATCTGCATCCTAAAACTCCTCGGGGATTGGAGATGGCTCCACCTGGCACTTGCCTGCCAACGGTCATTTCAGAATCCATCTGTGCCAGGAGCATCAAGTCCCCGAGGGACTGGCAGCCAGGGACAGGCCTCTGCTGACCTCAGGCCTTATTTTAGCCTCTGGCAGGTCCCCAGGAGGCCCCATGGGAGGGGGCTGAGGACTTTACAAGAGGGATTTGCAGGGGTATTTTCAGTCTAGATGGAGGATCAGCCTGGCCGTAGCCAGCCCTGCAGGTGGAGAAACCAAGCACTGAAGTCTAATGGACCCACCACCACCCTGGACAAGCTGGCCTCCCTGGGCCCCAGGGTGAAGACTCACTGTCAGAGATGAGCAGGGAGCCCTGTGTGGACCTCTGAGCAGACCTGGCATCTGGCAGCTTGAAACCACTCAAGACTGTGTTTGCAAAAGATGGGTGAGGGAGGCTGGGGGTATCTGCTCCATTTCACAGATGCAGAAATTGAGGCTTGGAGAGGCCAAGGCCATGGCCATACCCTGACTCAACCTCAAGTCCTTGTGGCAGTGAACTAGATCTTTGCTCGAAAGGCAGCCCCAGGGCCTAACGGAAGCCATTCCAAGCCAATGATTAATAAATAACGCGAACACTTGATGTTGGCAACAAGCCAACGCTTACAGGAGCTGGGCTGTGCCAGGCACCAGTCTAAGCACTGGGCATATTTTGCCACAAACTCCTTTTCATCCTTTGAACACCTACAGAGCAGGCGCTAATAGTATGCCCATTTGACAGGTGAAATGAAGCTGCCGCCCAGCTTGGGAGTTGGGCAGAAAGATCCTTGGAGCCCCGAGTGCCCAGTGAGTCTTCCCCTCCTCAGGTCACCTCCCTGAACCCTCCCAGCCCTGGTGCTTATTCTGATGACTCCCGCAAAGCCAGGGTCAGGAAGGGGATTAACAAGGTGGACAGCACCCCCGGGCTCGGTTTGCACCTGCCCGTTAGAGGCAGAAGGCAGTCTGGGGTCCATGGGCAAAGCCAGGCACAAAGTCCAAAGCATGGGTTTGAATCCCAGCCTGCTCCGGCTTTGCTGAGCTTCGGTTTCCTCTGCTGAGAAATGAAAGCACCTATTGCCACCCCAGCTACCATCCCGCACGGCAGGTAGGGCCAAGAGAGCAGAAATACTCTTCTCCACCTGCAGATGAGGAGGCTGAGGCCCCGAGGGGCTGGCAGATGCCCAAGGCCCCCTGGCTGGGCCAGGAGCAAGTGAATGCTTGTAAATCACATGCCCCTGACAGAATGACAATGAGGCGGGAGCCGAGAAACAATGAGGGCCCAGTTGGCTCTGGCAAGGGGGCAGCAAGGCCAGGTCTGTCTGACCCCTGGGCTGATCTGACCATTCTCAGCAACAGAAGTGGGGGAAGACACAGGCACTGGGGTTTCATACAGTCTCCCGCTAACCAGCTGGGTGACCTTGGACTCATTACTAAACCTCTCTGAACCTCTCTTTCCTCAGCCTCAAAATGGGGATGATCACAGTAAGGCGGTTGCAAGAATCCAGGAAGGCAGGAGGTGTGAAGGTGCCTTTTTCCAGATGGGGCAACCGGGAACTCAGGGTCCAGGGAGGTGAAGGGACTTGCCCAAGTTCACAGGGCGCCCCCACAGCCGAGCAGAAGTGCATCTGCGGCTCCTCCTCGACCCGCAAGCCTGAGGAGGAGGCACGGTGGGGAGGTGGGATCGGGAAAGGGTTGCCTCAGCATGGGCATTGCAAACCACAGGGCTGGCATTCTCAGGGATGGCGCTCCAGGTGGAGGAGCCAGCCTAGGCAAAGGCCAAGGGGCTGGCCGGCACTGAGAATGTGCGGAGGGAGCGTGGCGTTCGGACGGCTAGAGAGAAGGGGGCATGAACGTCTGCAAGTAGGTGTGTGAAAGGTGGCTTTTCCATCAGCGTGTGTGCGTGTGTGCTTACACACGTGCATGAGTGTGAGTGGGACGTCTTGGCCGCCGATTCCCCCATTAACGCCCTGGTGTTTGTTTGTTCAGCTCTGCTCTCCGTCGGCCTCGCTGCCTCTCCGCACCCCGTTTGCCAGTCGGCTCCCCCTCCCTCTCCCGAGGGCTCCATGGGTCATTAAAACTGAAACAAGCCCCTGCTCTGATGGCTAAACCAGATGCCCAGGCCCCATCCTGCCTGGGCCCCATCTCAGGGTCAGAATGAGCCGTGGAGCTGCTGGGGAGACCCCTCCCGGCTGCATCAGCCCGTGGGGGGCCTGGGCTCCCAAGAGGGACAGGGCCAGACTAGGGGAAACCCAATCCCTGACACATGGAGATCATTTGCAGAAGGAACAAAATCCGTGACCAACTCCAAACGGATGCAGAGAGGAGGGGAGCGGGGCTGGGTAAGGGGTTCTCAGGGCTGGGGGAGATGGGAGCTGACGCAAAACCTGGGCTAGCCCCAGACCAAGCTCTGAGGCTGTCTCAGCCACTCTCTCTGGGAGCTGCTTACAAGGCTCCCACCCTCCCTGGGCCCCTGTGTTCTCCTTGTGAATATGGTGGGGACTGAAAGAGAAGATTCAGAGCAAACATCTGAGCGTGTGCCCAGCAAACAGCCTGAAGCAAACAGATTGATATATAGATGAGAAACTGAGGCTCAGAGAGGTTGTGCAACTCACCAAAGGCACACAGCAAGTCAGCCTAGGAGTGGGTGCCGAATCTCCCAAGAGGGACAATGTCCACAGGGAAGGGACTTGGGCAGCAAGTCATGATTTGCAAAATCAGGCACACCGTGGCCTTCATCTCCAGTCAGGTGACTTTCCCTTCTAGCCATTTTACTGAGGGCCTCAGGACCCCGACCCATGAACTCCATTCATTTGGGTTTTTTGTTTTTCTTTTGAGACAAGGTCTGGCTCTATCACCCAGGCTGGAGTGCAGTGGCTCTGTCTCAGCTCACTGCAACCTCCACCTCCCAGGCTCAAGTGATCTTCCTGCCTCAGCCTCTCAAGTAGCTGGGACTACAGGTGTGTGCCACCACAGCTGGCTAATTTTTGTATTTTTTTATACAGATGGGATTTCGCCATATTGCCCATGCTCATCTCGAACTCATGAGCTCAAGCGATTTACCTGCCTTGGCCTCCTAAAGTGATGGGATTACAGGCTTGAGTCACAGTGCCCAGCCCTGGCTTTTAAATATAGCTCATTGAGATCTAATTCACATACCCTACAACTCACCCATTTCAATGCAATGCATTAAATCCATTTCAATGCATTATACAATGAACAATTCAGTGGCATTAAGTACATTCATAATGTCATACAACCATCACCACTATCCCTTTTCTTTTTTTTTTAAGACAGGGTCTCACTCTGTCACTCAGGCTGGAGTGCAGTGTCGGCATGACCTCAGCTTACTGCAACCTCTGCCTCCCAAGCTCAAGCAATATTCCCACCTCAGCTTCCCAAGTAGCTGGGACTACAGGCACACACCACCATACCCAGCTAATTTTTGCATTTTTTTTTTAAGAAACAAGGTTGGGCCAGGCACAGTGGCTCACGCCTATAATCCCAGCACTTTGGGAGTCCGAGGTGGGTGGATCACGAGGTCAAGAGATCGAGACCATCCTGGTCAATATGGTGAAACCCTGTCTCTACTAAAAATACAAAAAATTAGCTGGGCATGGTAGCAGACACCTGTAGTCCCAGCTACTCGGGAGGCTGAGGCAGGAGAATTGCTTGAACCCAGAAAGCAGAGATTGCAGTGAGCTGAGATCGCGCCATTGCACTCCAGCCTGGGTAACAAGAGCGAAACTCTGTCTCAAAAAAAAAAAAAAAGAAACAGGGTTTTGCCATGTTGCCCAGGCTGGTCTCAAACTCCTGGGCTCATGTGATCCACCTGCTCGACCTCCCAAAGTACTGAGATTACAGGCATAAGCCACCGTGCCCGGCCACAACTATCTATCTCTAAAACTTTTTATCGCCCCAAAAGGAAACTCTGTACCTAGTAAGCAGTAACTCTCCTATTTCTCCCTTCCCTCCGACCCTATTAACCACTTTCTGTCTCTGTGAATTTGCCTTTTATAGATACTTCACATGAGTGGAATCATGCATATTTGTCCGTGTCTGGCTTATTTCACTTAGCATAATGTTTTCAAGGTACATTCGTGTTGTAGCATGTATCAGAACTTCATTCCTTTATATAGCTGAACAAGATTCCATTGTACGGATGTGCCACATTTTGTTTATCTGTTTATCCACAGATAGACACCTGGGCTGTTTCCACGGCCTGCCTGCCATGAAGAATGCTGCTGCAAGCATGGGTGTACCTGTATCTGTGCAAGTCTCTGTTTACAGTTCCTTTGGGCGTATTCCCAGGAGTGGTACTGCTGGGTCATATGGCAAATCTATGTTTAGCTTTTAAAGGAACTGCCAAAAAGCGGCTACGCCAAGAGTCCAAGGCCCGCTGGCTCAAAGCCCAGCCTGTGTGAAGGTTCAGGGGCTGCCACCTGACCTAGCCCTGATCACCTCTTGCCCACGGTAGTCTCTTGCAGTAGACTCCTGGCTAGTTGCTGCCTCTGCCTCAGCCCCCTCCGATGGCTCCTCACAGGCAGGTCATCTGCAGCTCTTCAAAGCCATGCATGGCTCGCCATTGCTCCTGGGATAAAATCCTCAGGCACTGTGCCCTCCGTGACGCTCCTCCTGTCCCCTTCGAGGCCCCACAGCCATCTCTGCGCACACACCCCAGCACTTACCACATGGGCCCACAGATTCCCTCTATTGGGCTCCTTGAGGCTAGAAACCATGTCTAATCTATGTCTCCTCATGACCTGGAATAGAAAAGGTCCTTGGTAAATAAGTGTGTTGCACAGATGAAGAAACCGGGGCTCAGGGATGAAACTGACCTGCCTGAGGACCCAGAGCTGGGAAGTGGAGGACCTGATTCTATAGACTGCAGGTGTCAAGTAGGTGTCGAAAATTATTAAGCACTGATTCTCTTCCCACCTCTTATCCTGGGGCGTTGAAACGCCCCTGGGTCCAGCCCAAGCCCTACTTCTAACTCACTGTGTGACCTCAAGTGAGGTGGTCGCCCTTTCGGGGCCTCAGTTTCCTATCTGTGACCAGGAGGAGCATGTCCCCATCACCTCTGCGGGCTAGAATTTGAGGGCTCTCTGGATACACCACCACCACCACCCCCAGCAGATTCCTCAGGGCTCAGCTGGACCCCTCAGCCAGCCCCTCCTGCCCACAGGTAATTAGAGGAACACAGCAGGGGTCGAGGGCAGGGGGAAGCCCCAGCAGGCGGCTCCTTCCTCTGAAAGGGGCCCCTCAACCCTGCCTGCCCAGCTCCTGCTGCGGGAACAAAAGGCCTTGTGGACGTTCAAAGCAAGGCGCCGGGCGGGAGGCCAGCGTGGGCGGCCGCAGAGATGGCCACGGGGCTCGTGGCGGGGATGACCGACGACTGGAAGCTGTCCCCATCCATCAGTCAGCGGTGACAGCTCCCGGGGACCTGCGGCCCCCCTCGGCCCTGCCAGCTGACCGTCCCGGCTGCAGCAGACCTCCCTCGCCTGCCTGGTGGTTCCAGCCTGATGACCTGAATAATGGATCCCCCTTGAGCGTCCGGTCACAGTGACAGACACATCTCTGATCCACACTTCTCGCTTTCCCCCATGACGCATTACCCCCCTCAGCCACATCCCTGGCCACCAGCCCCCAATGTGGAGGCCTCATTCTGATGGAGCCATGGATACCAAGCCAGCATGGCCAGAGTCACGGTGGCCTGGGGAGTCTGGGAGATTATAAGAGCTTGACCTGATCTGCTACCAAGTCGCTGGGTGATCCTGGGCAAGTCCTGGTGCCTCTCTGGGCCTCAGTTTCCCCTCTCGTGAAATGAAGGTGTCATCGCCAAACTCTGAAGTGTGAGTTCTGTGATGTTCAGGTGCCCAGGAAGACATGGAGAGGCAGTGGCAAGATGGAGCTGGGCAGACCTCGTTCCAAATCCGGCCTCTGTTTTCCCTTGCTGTGTACCCTGGGCAATTACTTAGTGCCTCTGAGAGCACCCTCTTCCTCCTCTTCCTCCTTGGTGTATAATGAAAACCATCTCCCCACTTCAAGGGATCATTGTGAGGTGAAATGACCTTATATCTGCAAAGCGCTCAGCCCAGAGCCTTGCATGGTGTAAGCACTCTGTTCAAGTATCACTTACTGACCTTCCACAATAGGCTGTGCAGCACTAGGCACTACGGTTATAGATATAAATGAGATCAAGAAACTGACCTGAGTTGGGGCACGGTGGCTCACGCCTGTAATCCTGTACTGTGGGAGGCTGAGGGGGGTGGATCACTTGAGCCTAGGAACTGAAGACCAGCCTGGGCAACAGGGTGAAACCCAGTCTCCACAAAAAATCAGAAAATCAGCAGGGCGTGGTGGTGTGTGCCTGCAGTTCCAGCTACATGGGAGGCTGAGACAGGAGGATCGTTTGAGCCCAGGGAGGTTGAGGCTGCAGTGAGCTGTGATACCATTGCACTGGGAGACAGAGCAAGACCCTATCTCAAAAAAGAAAAAAGAAAAGAAATTGCCTCAATAGAACCCACAGACATTAAACCATCAACTAAATGACTAATTAGCTATACATCATGAATGCTGGGAAGGAAAAAGAAGAAAGGATCCAGGAAGGGTCTGAGAGGCAGCATTGGAGATGAGACTGGAAAAGCATTCTGGACAGAGGGAACAGCCGGTGTGAATGCTTAGAGGCAGGACCATGCTGAGGGTGTTGAAGGGACATAATGAGGCCACTCTGATGGAGCAGAACTACAGAGAGAGAGGGACCAGGCAGTGCAGTGGCTACACCCAGAGCGTCCAGCTTTGCATTCCGGCTGTCCCTTCCAGCCGAGTGGCCTTAGGGAACCTGCTTAACCTCCCCATTCTCCGGGCCTGTGTCTGCTATGTGAGAACAATCCTGGAGTCTGCCTTTTCACGTGTGAGGATGGAAAGGAGGTGGCGAGCTACTGTGACTGGAGTGATCCTACATGAAGGGAGCCCTCAGTCCCCAGGAGCTATTTTCTTTTTCATCGTCATCATCGTCATTGTACACCATGTTGGGCAATTTGACAGACATTGGTGGCTGTCTGTCGCCAGGTGCTTTTCTTTTAGAAAACACTGGAGTCCATGGGTGTTGACTGGTACAAGAAAGTTCCTACAGCTTGGGTGGTAAGAGGAAAAAAAATTGGAAACAACCTAAGTGTCCATCACCAGAAAGATGACTCAATGAGCAGTGACATATTCACACTGCGGAATCGTCTAGCGCAGTGACAGTGTGTCAACTGGAGCGTCACGTATCAACAAGGATCAGTCTCAAAATAGGACGTCGAGCCAAAAAAGCAATCACAGAATATACATATGGGATGCTCGCATTTATAGAAAGTCTCAAAACATGCCAAGCCGCACTGTATACCTTTTATGGATACATGCGTAGGTAGTGTATCTGTCAAGCACAGGCCAGGCGTGGAAAGGATACAGTCGTTCAGGATCTTAGTTCAGTGGGGAACTGACTGCCCAGCACTCTCTTTTGCTGTCTCTGCCTTATTGTGTGTGTGCGTGTGTGTACATAAATTTATTTTTTTCCAGTAAAGTGTGTTTTGTATTTATTATAATTATTATTCTTTAGTAGACTTTAAGTTCTGGGATTCATGTGCAGAATGTGCAGGTTTGTTACCATAGGTATACATGTGCCATTGTGGTTTGCTGCACCCACCAACCTGTCATCTACATTACGTATTTCTCCTAATGTTCTCCCTCCCCTAGCCCCCCACCCCCCGACAGGCCCCAATGTGTGATGTTCCCCGCCCCATGTCCATGTGTTCTCATTGTTCAACTCCCACTTATGAGGGAGAACATGCAGTGGTTGGTTTTCTGTTCCTGTGTTAGTTTTCTGAGAATGGTGGTTTCCAGCTTCATCCATGTCCCTGCAAAGGACATGAGCTCATCCTTTTTTATGGCTGCATAGTATTCCATGGGGTATATGTGCCACATTTTCTTTATCCAGTCTATCATTGATGGGCATTTAGGTTGGTTCCAAGTCTTTGCTATTGTGAACAGTGCACAGTAAACATACGTGTGCATGTGTCTTTATAGTAGAGTGATTTATAATCCCTTGGGTATATACCCAGTAATGGGATTGCTGGGTCAAACGGTATTTCTGGTTCTAGGTCCTTGAGGAATCGCCACACTGTCTTCCACAATGGTTGAACTAATTCACACTCCCACTAACAGTGTAAAAGCCTTCCTGTTTCTCCACATTCTCTCCAGCATCTGTTGTTTCCTGACTTTTTAATGATTGCCATTCTAACTGCCTGCCTTACTTTTAGTGTCATTCTGGCATACTATGTATTTTAGCCTGCTCTGTTTATCCTTCATCCATCTTCTGCTCGAGTGTAAGCTCCATGAGGTCAGGGCTGAGATTTTGCCTGATTCATCCTGTGCTGTATCCCTAGTGCCTAAAACTGTGCCTGGAGTGCAGTTCCATAAATAAGGAATGAGTGGATGGATGGAAGGGAGGGCGGGAAGGACGGAGTGCACACTGCAGAGAGAAACTCAAGCCCTTCCCTATACAAAAGAACACACAGAGGGCCCCAGATCAAACCAGAGGGCTGGGCTGAGGGACAGGAGAAAGGTCACCCCTCCGTCACCTCTGCCCTCAAGGGCCCCATTGCCCCACCCCAGGTCGTGGACTCCCACGCCCCCAACCCCTTGCCTGGAGTGGGAGGGGGAGTGTCTGCTGCAAGGACAACCCTTGCTCCCATCTCACTGGGAAAGAAGACAGGAGCCGAGGTCCAGCCCAGGGCATGCCAAGGCTGCCTATCTGATATACAAGAGATTTTTCACTTCCGAGTCGGGATGGCCAAAGAAAAACAAATGCAGCGAGAGCACGCCCAGCACCACTGCTCTTTCCCAGCCCCTGATGGTCTAAGGTCCAGGACCCCACCCTACTGACACCCACCAAGCCACAAACCCTCTGCCCCGGGTCCAGGTCCTATAGATACCATCCCATACATTTGCCTTCACCCCATCCACAGTCCACTCTTGTCTCCTAGACAGGGCAGCAGCCTCCTCACTTACCTCCCTGTGTCCACTCTGACTCCTCTTTCCCCACAGCTGACCTCCATTCCACTTCCTGAATGGCTCCCCACTACCCTTAGAATGCAGTTCTTACCATGGTCCAAAGCCTTGGATGTTCCTTCCTGTCCTTCAGTCACTCAGCTTATATGACCCACCACCACCATCACCACCACCACCAGGAAGCCTTCCTGGACTTAGATGTGCCTTCTTATCCTTCATTAGTTCAGCTTATGTGACCCCACCACCACCATTCCCACCACCATCAGGAAGCCTTCCTGGACTTAGATGCTCCTTCTTGTCCTTCATTAGCTTAGCTTCTATAACCCCTCACCACCACCATCACCACTACACCAGGAAGCCTTCCAGGACTTCCCAGGTGGGGCCAGCTGCTTCTTTGGGCTCTCACAGCCTCCAGGGCTTCCTGAGACAGGGTAATCCTGTTGCCCGTAGGAATGTGAGTTCCAAGAGGGCAGGAACCATGTTCATTTCATAACTAGACACCCAGGGCTTGGTCCAGGGCAGGCACTGGTTAAATACCTGTTGAAGGAGCACACGAATGAATGAATGAATAAGTTACACAAATGAATGACAGAATGAATGTAATCATTTATTACAGAACTCCTCCAGTTTCCTACCTGGAGAGGTTCTGGATTCTTTGGAAGGTTTAGATGCAGATGATGGGGAGTTTCAAGCCATCCGAACTCAAAGCTTCCCCGGGGTCTTCAAGGCACACAGTCCCTTCTTACAGGGAATAAAGATGTTGGGAGTTTATCGCCTGTTCCAAGCATTTGTCCAACCCCCAACCTGTAATTTTCCTGCCAAGTAAAGTGAGCATGATATAGCTGATAAAACTGCATTAAAGTTCCCCTTGACCTGATTTACCTTTAGGAAAATGGTGGAACCCTAAATCTCACCCGGCATGAAACGCAGAGGTGTTGGGGATGGGTGGGCAGACAAGAGCCTCCCAGCTGGAAGGATGGAACTGCACGCCCATAAATTGCTCCAGAGGACCCAGCCCAGAGGAGGCGACCCTTCCAGCTCCCACCCGGGCCAGATGGATCAGGAGGCAGGGAAGAAAGTAAGAGGGTGTAGGTGGCCAGGGAGGTGCTGGGCCGGGCCTAGGGACCCTCTCCGTAGCAGCCTGGAGTGATTGTCCATATGGGCCTCAAAGGAAGCGGGAGGGAGAAATTACTAACCATGCAAACCCTTCAGTTCACCTGAAGCGCTTCCTTTAATCAGTCCCTACAACAGTGCCAGGAGAAAGGTGCCTTCATCATCCCCGTTTTCAGGTGGGCATATTGAGGCTCAAAGAGGTAAGGTGATTCACCCCAGTATCACACAGGCCCTCCTGGCTTGCCCTGAAGAGGCAGGCTGAGGCCAGGCCCGAGGGTTTCAGTGGTACGGAGAGGACATTTACATAACTTCTTTTTCTTTTTCATCTTCTTTATAGACTGCCTGTCTTTGGTGGCCCCAACGCTTGCCAATTCTCCTTCACAACAAAGGGCGGGGCGTACAGTCCTCAGGCTCCCAGTGAGACGAGCCACGGCATCAAGCCAGGGTTCTCACCACAGCGTTTCATTTCCACGGTGCTTCCTTTTTCATTTTTTGGTTGTTTGGTTGTTTGGTTGTTTAAGACAGTCTCACTCTGTTGCCCAGGCTGGAGTGCAATGGTGTGACCTTGGCTCATTACAACCTCCACCTCCCAGTTTCAAGCCATTCTGCCTCAGCCTCCCAACTAGCTAGGATTACAGGCAGCCACCAGCCACCACCATGCCCAGCTAATTTTTGTGTATTTAGTAGAGATAGGGGTTTCTCCAGGTTGGTCAGGCTGGTCTCGAACTCCTGACCTCAGGTGATCCACCTGCCTTGGCCTCCCATAGTGCTGGGATTACAGGGTTGAGCCACCGCACCCAGCCCTTGTTTGTTTTTTAATTAGAGATGGGATCTTGCTATGTTACCCAGGCTGGCCTCAAACTCCTGGGCTTAAGCAATCCTCCCAGACTAGCTGGGACTACAGGTGTGCACCCATTGTCCTAATTTTTTTTTTTTTTTTTGAGATGGAGTCTTGCTCTGTCGCCAGACTGGAGTGCAGTGGCACAATCTCGGCTCACGCAACCTCTGCCTTCTGCGTTCAGGCGATTCTCCTGCCTCAGCCTCCTGAGTAGCTGGGACTACAGGTGCACGGCACCATGCCCAGCTAATTTTTGTATTTTTAGTAGAGACGGGGTTTCACCGTGTTGGCCAGGATGGCCTCGATCTCTTGACATCATGTTCCACCCGCATCAGCCTCCCAAAGTGCTGGGATTACAGGCATGAGCCACCATGCCCAGCCTGTCCTCATTTTTTTTTGAGATGGAGTCTTACTCTGTTGCCAAGGTTGGAGTGCAGTGGCATGATCTCGGCTCACTAAAACCTCTGCCTCCTGGGTTCAAGCACGGCTAATTTTTGTATTCATAGTAGAGACGGGGTTTCACCATGTCATGAGGCTTGTCTTGAACTCGAACTCCTAACCTCAGGTGATCCCCCCACCTTAGCCTCCCAAAGTGCTGGGATTACAGGCGTGAGCCACCGCGCCCAGCCCATTGTGCTCATTTTTGAAGACACTTTCTGCTGGCGGACACTGATATTGATTTCTCATAATTTTAGGCAATATATAGCTTCCTTTTAAAAACATATTTTTGTGTTGTAAAGTGAGTCTACTTAAAGAAAAACATGAAATAAAGAATACAGGCAGTACGTGGTTATGCCGAAAAGTCCGTGGCACTCACCTCCCACCTGGCTCATCAGTTCATCACACATGGGTCCCAGGCTCTGCCTCCCACCCGGGGCAAAGTCCAGAGGGCAGGAATTTCTGCCTGCTTAGTCGTGGGTTTATCCCAAGTAGCCTAAAGCAGTGCCTGGCACAGAGCAGGTGCTTTACAACAGTAGAGGGTAGTTAAATGAAGGGGGCGGCCATCTAGGAACCGGGTATTGAAAATTTGCAGAGCCACCTCCAGGAAAGTCTGTGATTCTGCACTCCTGCTCTCCAGACAGCCTATTGTTTTCCAAGATTCAATAAGCCTTAATTTTAAAGTTCTAGAGAGCTTAGATCTCAGACTTCCTGACACTGAGGTCCTCTGTTTCCATTCTTCTCTGTTTCAGAGGCCCTCTGCAGCTCAGATACCATATAGGGACACTCTAAGAATGTGGTGTAATGATGTTTTCTGGGAAGCCAGGACCAGCCAAGACTGCAGAAGCAGGTCCTCCATCTAGTGCTGAGCAAACAAAGACAGGGAGAAAGAGGGGGAGGAGCAAGAAGAAGAGGAGGGAAAGGAGAAGGAGCAAAGGAAGAGGGGGAGGAGGAGGCAGTGAGATAAACAGGAGAAAAGAGAGAGAAAAAAGACAAAGAGTGAGAGTTGGGGAGAGAAAGAGAAGTGAATTGAAAAGAAGGGAATGAAAGGGAAAGGGAGAGATCATGGGAATGAAGAGGGGAGAGAAGAAAAGAAAGAAAGGTGGGGAGATCTCCAGAGAAAAGAGAGAAGTGCCCACATTTACATGTACATCCTGGTCCCTCATGAGTTTCTCCCCTGTCCTTCACACGGCAAGGGGACAGGCTGTCCAATGCCCACTGCCTCCCTTGGGTTGTGGGTGACTTGGGCAGCAGCTCCTCTCCTCCTTCCACGGAGTGCTGTGATGTGACTGAGCCCTCTAGGAAGCAACTTGCTGGAGGAAGAGGAGGTGAAAGCTTAAGGAGTTCAAAGGCTAAAAGAGCTCAATAAAAGATGGGTGGATGGATGGAGGGAGGGATGGATGGATGGATAGGTGGATAAATGGATGGAGAGATAGATGGATGGATAGGTGTATGGGTGAGTGTGTGGATGAGTGGGTAGATGGATGGGTGAATAAGTGGGTGGATGGATAGATGGATGGACAAATGAATGAAAGGATGGATGGATGGGTGGGTGGGTAGGTGAAAGGATGGATGCATAGGCTAATGAATGGATGGATGGATGATAGATAAGTGGATAGACTGATGGATTGATGGATGGATGAATGGATAGATGGGTGAGTGGGTGGATGAATGGATATAGGGATCAGTTGTTGAATAGATGGATCAGTGAGAGGGTAGGATGGATGGATGGATGGTTGGATGATAATAGATAAGTGGATAGATTGATGGATTGATGGATAGATGAATGGATAGATGGGTGGGTGGGTGGGTGGGTGGATGAATGGATATAGAGATTAGTCATTGAATAGATGGATGAGTGAGAGGGTAGGATGGATGCATAGGTTAATGAATGGATGGATGGATGATAATAGATAAGTGGATAGATTGAGGGATTGATGGATGGATGAATGGATAGATGGGTGGGTGGGTGGACGAATGGATATAGAGATTAGTCATTGAATAGACGGATGAGTGAGAAGGTAGGATGGATGGACAGATGGATGGATGGACGGATGGACGGATGGACGGATGGATGGATGGATGGTTGGATGATAATAGATAAGTGGATAGATTGATGGATTGATGGATAGATGGGTGGGTGGGTGGGTGGGGGGATGAATGGATATAGAGATTAGTCATTGAATAGACGGATGAGTGAGAGGGTAGGATGGATGGACAGATGGATGGATGGACGGATGGACGGATGGATGGATGGATGGATGGATAGGTGTGTGGACAGATGGATGGTGGAAGGAAAGAGGGAGTATAGTTTAGTGGATGACTACATGTCAAACAGCCCATCCTAGTGAAGTATCCCTCTCCACTCCTTCCAAATCATTCGAACCATCCTCTACCTTCTTCATTGCAATCCTGTCCCAGACATGTGCCTATAACTTAATACCAAGAATAATGACTGCAAGAAAAAACATAATAGGAAGATAAGAACAAAGCTTCAAATATGAGGAGCCTACCATACAAGAAACAAGCAGCCCTAAGAACATGAAGATGGGCCAGAAGTGGGAACCTGGCCATGCTTGGCACGGTTGAGGAGCACAAATGCAAGCAGTGGTTGAGGCCTCATCAGTAAGGAGAAGAGGGAGGCACCCAAGCAGAATGTGAATCTTATCTCAAAAACCACAGGTTTTAAACAGAGGACTGACAGGGCCATTCACACTTTGCCAAGATCACCTGGTGGAGAAGGAGGTGGTGGGAGAGACAGAAGAAGAAAGGAGGGTCAAGCAGAGGCAGCCGCAGGCATCCAGGTGAGACACGGTGGCGAGGGTGGATTTGGGCAACATTTTGGAGGGAGAATTTTCAGGTCTTGGAAATGGGTGGGTTGTGGGGATGAACCGATGTGGGAAAGCAAGCATGGCTCCCAGATTTCTGAATTGAGGTTTTGAGATCATAGGAGGAACATATATATTGCATTATAGAAGGCTGGTTGAGGTTTCAGGCATTGAGATCAAGAATTTTTTGGTTATTTATTCATACAAAAATATTGATGAAACACCTACTATGTGCCATGTCCTACTATCCTGCGGTGCTGGACTCACAAAGAATGTACCAACTTCCCCACCTCCCAGCCACCCAGCACAACATGTACCCGACCAAGTTACCCACCAGCTCACCAAATCCCCCAGGAGTGACAGGACCAAGTGTTGGGGGTGTCAGGTTCTTGCCCCTCCCGAGAGAAGCTGGCCCAATGGCTGCAACGTCCAGCTTCCCAGGGGGAGCAGGCAGCCTCCTTGAGTGGCCATGTGCCCCCCGAGTGCTAATCCTCCACCCCCTGCCTCATGGACATGCACACACAGGGCTTGCACAATGGCAGCCCATGTCACCTGCCAGGGTCCATGCCCTCGCAGCAGAGAGAATAGCTACCAGCTGGTCCTCGCCGGCTGTGTGACCTTGGGTGGGCCACATTCCAAAAATAATCACCCCAGGAAGGTGTCATCCATTCAACCACTGACTGCTTGGCACCTTCTATGTGCCTGCCAGGCTCTAAGGGAACAAAAGTTACGTCCCCTTCAGAGCTCCCCGACCATCTTACTCCCTTTCCCAGTGACAAATTAATCCACAAAGATTTCCAGAGCCAGGGCTCCTGGGGAAACTCAAGAGAAGACGTAAGTGAATCACAGATCACAAGCACCCTCCCATCTGTTGAATCCACATGGTGCCCTCAGGGAAAACCAGGGGGGCAGGAACTGAAGCCTCCATGGATAAGTGGGGAAAGTGAGGCTCATGGAGCTGAAGGGTCTTGCCCCAGGTCATGTAGAGACCCCGAGGGTAGTGACGTCTCAAACCTGCCTCTTATGACTTCCAGTTAAGTATCGTGGCACCAGCTTCATGTGACCAAAAAAAGAGGGAAGTGGCCAGGTGGCACGGAGGCTCTCGAAAAGAGAGGAATGATTAAGACATGGGATGTGTCTCACAGGGACACTAAGGGGGACTTTTAGGGGTCTCTTGGCCCCTCTCTTTCCTCTCCTGATCATTTGGATTCTCTTCCTTTCAAAAAAAAAAAAGGCTAGAGAGAGCCCCAGATGCCACACAGGAGCCAAAGCTGGAAAGATGAATCATTCAGGGTTACACAAGTCTTCGCAAGTGGCTAAATTTAAAACTGCAATGTGAACCTCAGGACAGAATAAAAACACTCGGCAGGGAAGGACTGGGGCCAACACCTCCCCTGGCCTTCTTAGTACACCAGAGGGAGGTGGCTCCCCGGTGGACCCAGGGAGAGGCTCCTGAAGCCAGCCTTGCAGATAGCAGGGGAGTTACCAGCCCACCCTGCGCACCTGAGCAGTCCCTACTTCCTGCCTAGGGGGCAGTGCCCGTGATTCCAAGCTGGAAGGAGAGAGAGAAGTCCCTCTTTTTAGTGGGTCTTCAGGCGGATACTAATACTTCCTGCAGAAAGAGCAAGTTATATTTTCCTACAAACTCATCTACATGAAGAGTAGAGCTGTTAATCAAGTGAATGAACACTGATATGAAATGTTCAAGCAAGCACAGATCCACTCCTTACAAGGGTCTCTTGTCTCTGGTCTGACCTACTCATCACACATATACAGTTCATAGAGCATTCACACCGGTGTATCAAACACAAGCGTAATATATGAGCCTGCTCACATAAGATTCCAGGCCCAACCTGCCACATCAGATGTACACGTACTTATAGGTTCACACACCCACACCCACACACCATTCTCGCCAGGTCTATCTCTTATAAAGAGTTTACCGCAGGCCAAATGCTGTTCTCGACAGTTTGTATGTGTTATTCATTCAATTCTTACAACAAAGCTAAGTGCTGTTATCATCCTAATTTTACAGATGACATGCACAGACATTGTCTGAGCTGAAGCTCAGAGAGGTTACATGGTTTGCCTTAAGTCACACATCTGGTAATTAGCAGAGCTGGGATTTGAACCCATGGCAGGCTGGTAGCAGCATTCATGTTCTCAACCACCATGAAGACACAAGAGCCCTTGCACATACATGAACACAAACAGGCACTGAAGCATGTTTTTCCTGCTTGCAGGACACCCCCCACACACACACACACACACACATACACACAGAGCAACCAATGTGTGAGAAAAGAAAGAAGGACCCCAGGCTGTGTGGACCACAGGGCCTTTGCACCACATTCACTCATCTAGGAACCTGGAGGATGTGAGAAATTTAGAAGCATAGTCAGAAGGGGAAGTATACAGACCCGAGGTAAAGTCAGGACCAGGGATTGAAGGGCCACAGGATCAGGAACAAGGTCAGGATCAAACATTTATGTCCTTCCCCTACCTCTAAAGCACCTAGACTTCTTGCCCACCGAACCCAGGCCTACCCTTCCTGAACCAAGGCTCTGCTAGGCAAGGCACATCTCTGCTGAGATACGGCAGGGCCTAGCACTCCGGCCCTTCACCCTGCCAGAGAGCTGTCCCCTCCCACTAATGCGCTGCTTTAGGGGATCTGGGGGCTGCTCCATAGGCATGGGTGGTGCTTGAGTCCTCCCTGGTGGGGAGGCAAATAGGCAGGGGCTGTGGGCAAAGTTCTCTAGGACATGAGAGCTTTGCCTCCCCAAAGCCTGCAGAAAGCAGAGGTGAAGGCCTGAGTTTGAGCCTCTCTGTCCCTGACTGTAAAGTGGAGATCACAGTAAAACATGAGCCACAGGGTGGTTGTAAGAACAAAATGAGAAAGGAGAGATCCAGGGCTTAAACGGGTGCAAGGTTCTCCCTTGCGTACTCTATGGATACTCATATTATTACCCAAAAGAATGGAAATCAGTGTATCGAAGAGCTATCTGCATTCTCATGTTTACTGCAGCTCTGTTCGCAGTGGCCAAGATCTGGCAGCAACTGAGTGTCCATCAACAGGTGAATGGATAGAGAAAAGGTGGAACATAGGCACGTTGAAGTACTATTCAGCCATAAAAAAGAACGAGATCCAGGCATTTGCAATAACACGGATGGAGCTGGAGGTCATTACGTTAAACGAAATAAGCCAGGCCCAGAAAGGTAAAGTTGGCATGTCTCGCTTATTTGTGTGAGTCAAAAATTAAAACAATTGAACCCATGGAGACCAAGAGTAGAAGGATGGTTGCCAGAGGCCGGGAAGGGTAGTTGAGGGGTGTGGGGGATGTGAGAATTGTTAATGGGTTCAGAAAAGTAGTTAGAAAGAATAAATAACACCTAGTATTTGCTAGCACAACTGGGTGACTATAGTCAGTAATAACTTAATTGTACATTTTTAAATAACTAAAGGGGTATAATTGGATTGTTTGTAACTTAAAGAATGAATGCTTGAGGGGATGGATACCCCATTTACCCTGATGTGATTATTAGGTATTGCATGTCTGTATCAAAATAGCTCATGTACTCCGTAAGTATATATAACTACTGTGTTCCCACAAAAATTTAAAAACATATTCATATCATTATCATCATCATCATCATTATCATCACTATACCTTGGCTTTTGTTGCAATTTGCTAAACACAGGAGTAAGAGGGGAGAATTGAAGGGCACCAGCCTTTGGAGCTGGAGTTCCATCACCTTGGGGAAACTGAGGCCCAGGGAGGGAAAGGGACAGGGCAGAGCCAGGGTGGACACGGCTGGTCCCGCAGAAGAGGGTGTGCCAAGCAGTGCCACCAGCTCAGACGTGGCAGTCCCTTTGCCATCCGAGATCTGCAGCAGGAATGATCAGGGAGCAGGCGCCGAGGGACCACTGCGTGCCAGGCAATGTCCACACAGCCTCCTGGGGGTTCTCCAAGCAACCGTAGGCCACTGGTGTGAGAGTGCCATGTCCCAGATGGGGAAACAGAGGCATGAGCCTCCCAGTCACCTGCCTGAGATCCCAAAGCCAAGTAAATGACGAGGCTGGGACTTGAGCCAGTTCTGACAATTCCAAGATCCCCTGCTCCAGCCAGCCCCGAGGCCCCGTCCCTCTGTCGCCTGCTTCCCCAGGGTCCAAACTCCAGGCAGTGGTATTTTCTTCCCTTTCTGTTGCCCAGATGGTGCCTGTCTCTTTGTCTTGACGGTTTTTTCCCCTTTCCTTTTCGTTTTCTCACTTGCTTTCTTTCTTTTCTTTTCTTTTTTTTCCCCCATATTTGAAGGGTGATGGAGCAACTCCCTGGATGGCATGGGGAAAAAAAGGGACTGTTGTCTGCCAGCCCAGTGGCAGCTGTGCCACCCAGAGCTGGGGGATATGGAAATGAGCTGGTGTGGATGCAAATGAGGTTTCTGGGTGATTTGCACAGAGCTGGCCTGGGCGGGGCCAAGGTGGAGCAGGTGGGGAAAGCTGTTGGGAATTTTCCCAACCTTCCCCCAGGTACCTGGCTTCTCCAGGCCAAACTTCCCTTGAGAAGGCCTCCCTAAAAGCTCCGGCCTCTGCAGCATGAAATATCTGGGCAGCTGTTGGGGTTTCATCATTTCTATCTGTGCACACAAAATTAATTTTCTGTGTGTTACCTCCTTGTGCAAACAGATGGCTGGTTGGAATTCTTTTAAACCAAATTTGGAGGGTTAGTTTGGGATAGTGTAACTTAACAAGGTTTTCCTGTGTGACAGTTGAGTAAGAGAGACCCCTTCCATAAGGTGCCATGGTGGAACACTCACAGAGGAATCCCACTGATTCCCCAGGCTGAATCCCAAGAGCAGGCTTTGGTGTGCTTTGGGTAATGCTTTAGCACAGAGTACAGTGTGAGGGTGAGGGCGGCAGTGATTCTCCCCCGAGTGCATGGGTAGAATGGAGGATGGTGGGTAGGAGGAAGGGTGCAGTACAACAGCTGGATGAGGGGAAGCAGGGAGAATTAACCAGTAGATGGATAGATGCATGAAAGGACTGAAGCACAGAAGGATGGAATGGAGGAAGAGAGGGAGAGAGGAAGGGAGGCAAGAAGGGCAGAATGATGATGGATGGATATGGATGGGTGGATGGATAGATGAAAGGAAGAAAGGATTGGTAGGAGAAAGAAAGGAAGACAGGAAGGAAGGGGAAGTGGGGGAAAAGGGGGGAGGGAGAGAGAGAGGAAGAGTTGAAGGATGGATGGATGGGAGGAAGGAAAGATGGGTAGGAAGAAGGGCATACTAGAGGGACAGATGAATGAGTGGAGGGAGGGAGGGAGGATTAACTAATAGATGGAGACATGAATGAAATGATTGAAGGATGAAGGATGGAATGGAGGAAGGGAGGGAGGAAAGAAGGGCCAAATGATGATGGATGGATATGGATGAGTGGATGGATAGATGAAAGGATGAAAGGATGAAAGGATGGGTAGGTGGAAGGAAGGGGGAGGGAAGGGGGAAGAGAGGGAGGGAGAGAGGGAGGAAGAGTCGAATAATGGCTGGATGGATGGATGGATAGATGGGCAGGAGGATGGGTATACTAGAGGGACAGGTCGATGAGGGGAGGGAGGGAGGATTAACTAATGGATGGGCAGATGGACGAAAGGATTGAAGGATGAAAGGATGGAATGGAGGAAGGGAGAGAGAGAAGAAAGAAGGGCTGAATGATTATGGGTGGATGTGGATGGATGGATAGATGAAAGGATGGGTAGGAGGAAAAAAGCAAGGAAGGAAGGCAAAAAGGAAGGATAGAAAGAAGGGAGAGAGAATCAGTTGAATGACAGATGAATGTGGATGGATGGGAGGATGGATGGATGGATGGATGGGAGCATAGATGGATGGGAGGCTGGATGGATGGGAGGATGGATGGATGGGTGAATGGATGGATGGATGGATGGGAGGATGAATGGATGGATGGGAGGATGGATGGATGGATGGATGGATGGGAGGATGGATGGATGAATGGATGGATGGATGGGAGGATGGATGGATGGAAGGATGGATGGATAGATGGATGGGAGGATGGAAGGAAGGATGGATGGATGGATGAATGGATGGGCAGATGGAAGGAAGGAAGGGAGAAGATAATAGAAGGTGTAGTAACTTACTCAGGCTGTATTATGCACTATATGTTTGTGTGCCCTGGAAAATTCGTATGTTGAAACCCCACTCCCCAGCGGGAAGGTTTTAGACGGTAGGGAGTTGGAGAAATACTTAAGTCATGAGGATAGAGCCCGCATGATGGGATGAGTGCCCATATGAGGAGACAGGAGAGTACTTGCTTGCTCTCTCTCTGATCTCTGCTATGCAAGGATCTGGCAAGAAAACAGTCATCCTCAAACCAGGAAGAGGGACTCCATCAGAACCCAACCATGCTGGCACCTTGACTTCAGACTATGAGAACTACATTTCTTCTGTTTAAGCCACCCAGTGTATGATCATTTTTATAGCACCCCAACTGTCTAAGACAGGCTGCCATAACAAACTACCTAAGACTGAGTAGTTTAAACAACAGGAAGTTATTCTCTCACAGTTATAGAGGCTAAGTCCAAGATCCAGATTCCAGCTGATTGGTTCTGGTGAGGGCTCTCTTCCAGGCTTGCAGACAACCGCCTTCTTACCGTGTGCTCACGGTTTCTCTTTGTATGCACAGAGACACATAGAGAGAGGGAGAGCTCTGGTGTCTCTTCCTATAAGGACACTAATACTATCAGATCAGGGCCCCACTCTTAGGATCTAATTTAATTTTAATTACTTCCTTAGAGATCCCATCTTCAATATGGCTCCATGAAGGGTTAGGGTTTCTACATATGAATTTAGGGGGAATGTACCTTCTGTCCACAAGTTGATGAGTGGATGGGAAAACCTAAAATCCTTCCCTTATTCTTCCACTTATTCAATAAGCCTTTCTGAAGCCAGGCTATAACAGGGAAGGAGACAGGCACGTTCTCGGTGTTCACAAAGCTTACAGAATACCTTGACTTTCCCCCAGGAGAGGGTCTAGCAGAGAAGCATCTGGCTTCAGGGTCAAACAGTCCCGCCTGGAGATCCAGGCTGTGTGGATGACGATGTGACCTCAAGCAATGACACCTTCTCTTAATCTGTCATCTCCTCACCTGTAAAATAGTAGTCATGACAGTCCCTGCCTCCTACAGTTGCTGTGAGCTTTCGACACATTAGGATATAAAACTCCCCATTAACTTGTTAAGAGTAAGTAGTCTCTGTGGCCATGCACACTGCCTTTGCCACTAGTTCACTGTATGGTCTTAGGCAAGGCTGTGTCCTCTCTGGGTTGAACTCAATCTCATCATCTGCAAAATGGACATCGTGTGACAGCTCCAAGGCACTGCTTGTTGGCTGTTCAAATGAGACAAAGGAAACAGGCAGGCTGTGTAAGCCGTAACACGCATGCCACGCGTGAGAGTCCGGGCATTGTGGGTCGTAAGCACACAGCCACATTAGTATATGAATCTGGCCTCCCAATAGATTGTGCACTCCCAGAGTGCAGGTCTCTGGCAAACTTATCTCAGCTGCCCGGTATCCAACATGCAGCAGATGAGTAGGTGTCCTGTGCGTTTCTGTTGAATTAATGAATTAAGGGAACTGATTACCCTTCCAGGCCCAGAATTCAGAGGAAATGATAAATATGGTCCCTGGTATATTTCAGAGCTATCACCTCTTCCTCACCACATCTGGCTGCCATTTCCAACCTGTTATGTGACCTTGGACACAGTCCTCTCTGAGCTTCCTCCTCTGGAGAGACTCTGGAGGCTCATCACCCACAAATTCTGAGAGTGACAGGAAGGGGTCAATAGGAGGAAAAATTAATATCATTTTTGTTAATACAGTTATGACTGGAGTGTAGCAAGGCTCATTTTGGATTCAGACAGTTCATTTATTTGTGACCTTGGAGGTTGCTTTTCTTCACAATCCTCAGTTTTCTCATCTGTGACATGGGCACAGATGGACACTAATTCACTGGATATTGATTCACTGGGTAATCCCCAATGGTAAGCTGTATTTTGAGCAATTCCTATGGGCCCAGCAACAGCCTGGAGGACACTGACCTGTTTGCCTCACAGAATGACCCCAGCAGGTTGGTTTCAATTCCATTATTCCCAATTCAAGATGAGAGGCCCGGGTGACGGGGTAAGGAATGACATTCCCAGGGTCACACCGGGCCAAGGTGGAAGTCAAACTCGGGGCAATCTAACTGAGCCTTAGCTAGCTGCCGCCATATTCCCGCCTCTCCACTCAGCACTCCCATGAGTCCCAAGCAAGAGATCACAGCACAGGCCTTGGAGACAGAGATTCCAGGAGACCCGGGCTCTGCTGGGTACCTCCAGGCAAGTGCCTTGATGTCTCTGAGCCTCCCCAGGCTCACCTGTTAAACAAAGCAACATGATGATGTCTTGCAGCTTGGATGTGAGTGTTAGACCATCCAGTTCTCCATGGACATGCCCAGCTTACGCCTGGTGAAGAGCAGGCTCTCCTTCCAGCTCCACGTGTCCGCCTGCAGGCCCACCTCCATCCATGGACCACCCCGGGGGCCCAATGATCGGCTTACAGCCAAAGCCACTGTCAAGACAACAGAACCACATACACCAGCCACAGGTACCACTTACCCTCCCGAGCACTCAGGATGTGTGAAGCCCCATCCCTGCTTTAAATCTGAATGGCCTGGAGACAACCCTATCCCGCTTTGCAGATCAGGAGGTGGATCCCCTGTGTGGTCGAAAGAACTGGATACACAGCCAGGGAGCTACAGTCCGCAGATGTAACCCAGGTCTGCCAGCCACAAACACCGCGCGGCCTGTGACAATTGGCTGCTGGCATTTAGGTGACGCTCCCATGTGCACGTGTACTTCCTCCCGCTAGGAGGAAGCTGGGCACTGGCCCTTCAGGATTATTGCACGGAGAGTCCATTTTATGGCTTTGGGAACTGAGGCCCCCAAGATGCTCAGAGACGTTCGGCTGTCACTCCATATTGACTGAGCTCCTTTTCTGTGTCAAGCCTTGGGAATCAGTGAGGCTGAGACACGAGAGGATCCTTATTTTCAAGGTCATACAGGAAGGGTGTCTGGGTAGTCCAGGCTGCCTTAGCCTCCAGTCAGGATGAACGCGAGTTTGGAGGTGATCAGAATCCTGCTGCTCCATCTTCCACCCCACCTCCCACCCCAGGTGTGGACAAGAATCATCACGTTTCCACATTTCTCCCTTTGTCTCTGCCTCTGCCAACCTCCCTTGCATCAGTACCAAGCCAGCCAAGGGACAGGCGGGCCACCTCCTCCCTGCAGACATGCCCCATGGTTACACTTCTGGGTGTAGTTACTGCCTAGCCGCACCCCCTGGACCCTTCAGATGGGTTTCCTGGTGATTTAAGGTGTATTCATATATCAATAGACAAAGTTCTCAGGCCCACATTTCAGCGAAGGACAGTCCTGAGCATCTGGAAGGGAAATATACATATATACATACACATATCTCATCGCCAAACCTCTATGTCTTGTCGTATTGGATTCTGTGACTTACAGTTCTCTCCTCTTCGCTGCACTTGAATATTAAATGTTGTATTAATAGCTCACTCTTAATTATCCATGAGTAATGTACTACGACCTGGAAATTAATGAAGGGAAGGGCCCAATCGAGAATATTTCCCACTCCTCTGGGTGCTGCCGGGCTGATGGGAGGAGAGATTTGCATATGATTTGCATGAGAAGCTGTGGGCAGAAAGAAGATGTATGAACTCCAATGTAGGGGCTTGCTGAGGACCCAGCCACTTTCCAAAACTCTCTTCCACTTCCCACTCCTAACTCCCAGCATTTGCCCATACTGATCCAGGAATGCCCTTCCCAGCTAGCTGTGTGTGTGTGGGAGAAGCATGATCGCGACAACTACTACTTATGAAGGACAGCTTTGTGTGTGTGTTTTGGTTTTTTTGTTTGTTTTTTGAGACAGGGCTGGCTCCGTTGCCCAGGCTGGGGTACAGCGGTGCAATCTCAGCTCACTGCAATCTCTGCCTCCTGGGCTCCCATGATCCTCCCGCCTCAGCCTCCCCAGTAGCTGGAACTACAGCACATGCCAACATGCCCAGCTAATGCTTGTATTTTTTGTAGAGATGGGGTTTTCCCGTGTTTCTCGGGCTGGTCTTGAACTCCTGAGCTCAAGTGATCCGCCTGCCTCGGCCTCCCAGAGTGCTGGGATTACAGACATGAGCCATGGCGCCCGGCCTCAGTAGTTTTTAGTATAATCAAGAACTGTGCAACCATCACCACTGTCAAATTCCAAAACATTCTCATCACCCCCAAAAGAAACCCTATACTGTCACCCAGGCTGGAGTGCAGTGGTATGATCACGGCTCTCTGCAGCCTCAACTTCCTTGGCTCAGGTCATTCTCCCACCTCAGTCTCCCAAGTAGCTGGGACTACAGGTGTGTGCCACCACATCCGGCTCATATTTTGTATTCTTTGTAGAGATGAGGTTTTGCCATGTTGCCCTCAAAAAAGGAAAAAGAAACCATTGAATTGTACACTTCAGGTGAATTGTATGGTATGTAAATTATATCTCAATAAAGCAGTATAAAAGTATATACACTGTCCATCCAGGATTATGCTGTTCCCTCTGGCTGAAACACCCTTCCCCATCTGTCTTCCTCTGACCTAGTAAAGAGCATCCCCCAGGGGCTGAGAAATAGAGCCTAGGGCAGGGCAGGAGGGACCTGCAGACAAGCGCCCTACACTCCCGCTATGCCCATGATGGGCTGTGCGACCCTTAGCAGGTGACTTTGTGTCCCTGACCATTGGTTGAGTCTGAGCCTGTGGGTCCAGTGTGATGTGCCCAGGCTGATAAGAGGTGCTTGGTTCAGGCTCTGGCCTGACCTGGATGCCCAGTGAGTTGTGCTCATCGGGCCCCTCACATGGCATGATACTGAGGTCGCAGGGAGGCTGAGCAAAGCAGAGCATGGCCAGCTTGGCTTTGGCAGATGCCCTGGCACAGGAGTGGGATGTCACTGGAGCCGTGCAGGGCAGACAGGCCCCAGCCAGGCCAGGGAAGGGATTTGCTGTTCCCATCTCCCTGCGTTGAGGGCAGGTGCTCCCTGACCCTCATCCACTATCTCCCTGTGACCCAGCCAGTGAACCCGCCCACTGCATGCCCCCCAGGAGAAAGGCCAGGGGGCTGGATGGAGGGCAGGGTCCCATCAGAACCATGTGCCAGGGGGCTGGGCTTGCAGAGGCTCGGCAGAACTCCAGCCTCAGCCCCAGGCCAGCCAGCGGCCTTTCAGGACGTGAATCCAGTCACGTCTCCCCCTTGCTTAACTTTTTACCATGGCCACCTTTCACCATGGCCTCCAGGATGCCATGTGTCCTGGTGTCCTGGTCCTGTCCGGCAATCTGACCCTGTCTCCTCTCACTCTGCCTTGCTCACACCAAGCCAGCCTCCAGGCCTTTGCCCTGGCCATTTCCTCCAGCCCTCCCACTGCTCCTCACCCCTCAGCCCCCAGCTCAGAGGTCACCTCTCAGAGAAACATCTCTCCCCACCTAAAGGAGCCTGCTTTGCTCTTTTTAATTTTTCTGTTTAGAGATGGGATCGTGCTCTGCTGCACAACCAAGCTGGAGTGCAGTGGTGTGATTACAGCTCACTGCAGCCTCGACCTCCTGGGCTCAAGCAATCCTCCCTCCTCAACCTCCTGAGTACCTGAGACTACAGGCGTGTGCCACCAAGACTGGCTATTTTTTTTATTATTATTATTTTTTGAGACGAGAGTCTTGCTCTGTCTCCCAGACTGGAGTGCAGTGGCATGGTCTTGGCTCACTGCAACCTCTGCCTCCTGGGTTCAAGAGATTCTCCTGCCTCAGCCTCCTGAGTAGCTGGGATTACAGGTGCGCACAACCACACCTGGCTAATTTTTTGGTTTTTAGTAGAGATGCGGTTTCACCATGTTGATCAGGCTGGTCTCGAACTCCTGACCTCAGGTGATGCCCCCGCTTCAGCGTACCAAAATGCTGGGATTACAGGCATAAACCATTGCACCCAGCCCTATATTAATTTTTTGTAGCAGTAAGGTCTCACAGTGTTGCCCATGCTGGTCTCGAACTCCTAGCCTCAATCAATCCTCCCCCATCAGCCTTTTAAAGTGCTGGGATTACCACTCTGCTCCCCTCTGCCTCAATTCTATCTTCATGTACAGATAGCACCTACCCATGATTGTCCAACTGCCCAAGGCGGGCAACATAGTTCCCGCCCCAGGTCTGCCCGATTCACTGGGAGGCCCTGAACAGATCACGCCTCCTCTCCACATGACCGGCCAGACCTTTATCAAGTGGAGGAATCTCCTGTTTGATTCAAACTGTAGGTGGCCCCCAACACCGGAAGCAGTGAGAGCTGTCACACGTCAACCTGATGGTTCTGCTGGTGGAAAGGTGAAAGGTGGGGCAGGTGCAGGCTTCTGCTTCCTCGTATTTTTATCATTCTTCAAATTTTCCCCAGGGACTAATTCTTTGTTCATCAGAGCGAAAAGATTATTTGGAAAAAAAAATTGCTAAATCTCAACTGAGAAGATAGGGTGAGATCATTTCTCAGGGCTCCTCCAGGTCTGGAAAATGCAACGGGGAACTTTAGCAGAAGAGGGCAGAGAGGCTCTTGTTCTCAGAGGGGTTTCACCATGTTGGCCAGGGTGGTCTCGAGCTCCTGACCTCAAGTGATCTGCCTGCCTCGGCCTCCCAAAGTGCTGGGATTCCAGGCATGAGCCACCGCGCCCGGCCTGTACTCCGTATTCTCATTTCTCCAGATCCCTCCTCATCTTGGCCACTGGCTTCCGATTTCATTCATTCATTCACTCACTTAACTCATGTTTCTTGAGCTCCTACTGGATGCTTGGAGCTTTGCGGGGTGCTGGGAATCCAGCCAAGCACATAGCAGACAGATCCTGGTCCTGTGGAGCTGGGGGTCTGTGGTCAGTGCCCCCAGGGGTCAAGGTCCCTCTGAGTGTGATGGACTACTGGCCCCAGGTGGACCACTACCATTACTCTCCTAGGCTCCCATTGTACCACTATTAACGCAGCCTCCTAGGATGGTCATCACCCCATAAAGACTCAAGCCCAGTAAAATCCTCAGATCTCCCCAGGAGCTCCTGTCCGGCTGGGGACCCATCTTGATGACACCATTAAATCTTGAGGATGGTCACTGATCTTCCGGCTTTCTTTCATTAAAAATTAATATGAGTTTTTTTTCTGATTTTATCAAAATAATACATGCTTACTGTAGCCAATTTGGCAATGTAGGTATTTGCCTACATCACTAGTTGTGGAACTTCAGGCAAGGTGCCTCTCAAAGCCTTAATGTCGTCATCTGTGAAAGGGGCACAGTCTTAGTGCCCACATCACAGATTCATTGTAAGGAGTGAAAGAGACTCCAGAGGCATGCATCTGGCACAGAAGCAGCTTAAAATAAATGCACTAATATGAAGACCAAAAAGAGACCTGGAGCCCAGCAGCATCAGGGACAGACCCAGACAACGTCTTAGAATAGGTGAGTCCCTTCCAGATTTGTTTTTTTCTGCAGAGATGCAAAAAGAGAAAGAGATAGATGTAAAACAACAACTTTTCATGAAAATAGAGATCACATTGTAATTTTATTTTGTAATCTGGTTCTATTCTCATTTAACAGACTGAGAAGTGGACCCACAAAATGATCATGTCACTTTGAGCCTACAAAGACCTTTCCATCTTTTCGTGTCTTCAGTGGAAATGCAAAGTTTTAGCAAACTGCCCTTCTACTAGTTATATGTAAGAAAGTGTATTTCCCGGGCCAGGCACGGTGGCTCACACCTGTAATGCCAGCACTTTGGGAAGCTGAGGTAGGCAGATCACAAGGTCAGGAGTTCGAGACCAGCCTGACCAATATTGTGAACCCTCGTCTCTACTAGCTACTCGGGAGGCTGAGGCAGGAGAATTGCTTGAACCCAGGAAGTGGAGGTTGCAGTGAGCCAAGATCGTGCCACTGCACTCCAGCCTGGGTGGCAGAGAGAGATTCCATCTCAGAAAAGAAAAAAAAAAAAAAAGTTATTTTCCTGTGTCATTAAGTTCCAAGACCTGATTCTGTGGCTGAACTGAATTTCAGCCTGTAGCTAGACCTTCACTGATTCAAGCGATGTAAGTAAAAATAAGTGGTAATAAGCAAAAACAAACAGCACAGTAAGTAACAATGGCTATCACTAGAGTGTTGTACCAGCATTGGTCATGTCCTTTGTTTCTGCTTGTTTGCTGTAAGCAACGTTATCAGGGACAACCTTGTCGATAAAATCTTTGTCCCTAAGAAACAAATTCTTTAGGATTTCTAAAGGAATTCATCCCCAAAACAGAGACTGTGAATAATCTTTCCCGAATGTTGTTGCCCTTTGTGATATGCCTGTAGAGAAAGGACCAAAAGGTGTTGGGCATTTTTTAAGTGCCAAGTGTTATGCTAGGCACTCGGCCCAGGCATTGAATCTCCAGGCAGTGGCTCACACCTGGAATCCCAGCACTTTGGGAGGCCAAGCTGGGAGGATTGCTTGAGGCCAGGAGTTTGAGATTAGCCTGGGTCACACAGGGAGATGAGAACCCATCTCTACAAAAAATTACAGAAAAAATTAGCCAGGCTTGGTGGCACACATCTGTAAGGAAGCTGAGGTGGGATGATCACTTGAGCTCAAGAGATTATTGGGGCTGCAGTCAGCTATGACTGCACCATTGCACTCTTGCCTGAGTGACAGAATGAGATCCAATCTTGAAAGAAAGAAAAAAAGGAGAGAGAGAGAAAGAAAGAAAGAAAGAAGAAAGAAAGAGAAAGAAAGAAAGAAAGAAAGAAAGAAAGAAAGAAAGAAAGAAAGAAAGAAAGAAAAAGAATTTCCATAATAACCCTTTTATTTGTTTTGTTACTTCGATGGATATGCAAAATTTTAGCAAACTGCTCTGCTATTTATGTGTGAGAAAGCTTGTCTCCCTACACCATCACCCACATTGGGCATTATGATTTGTATCAGTCAGCTTTTGCTGTGTAACAAACCACCACAAAACTCAATGGCTTAAAACAGTAAGCATGTATTACTGCTCATGCATCTACAGGTCAGCTAGCTGGTTCTTCTGATCTTAATCAGCCTTACTTGTACATCCCTGGCTGGTTTGCTGATCATAACAGGGCTCCCTCAAATGTCCAGAGCTTGGCTCTACTCCACATGGTCTCTCATTCTCCAGCAAGCTAGCTAGGCTTGTTCCATGGCAGCAGCAGGATTTCAAGACAGCAAATGGAAGCTGCGAGTCCCTCATGGCTGAGGTTCAGAACAGGTACAGAATCACATCATCATATCCACCACATTCTATTGGCCAAACCATGTCACATGACTGAGGCTTGATTCAAGGAGTCGGAAACAAGACTCTATCTCTTGATGGGAGGAACTGCAAAGCCACATTGTAAAGGATACAGATACAGAGAAGAGAATTTTTGCAACCAATCTATCACATCATTTTTTTAATTTATAATTCCTAAATTAGTTCTTAAAGTTTTTGCCAATTACCTAACTTCAGAAAAGTTTGGAATGTGTCTTCTTGGATCAGACCCTGCTTTCCTTCCCTCTGTTACTGACCACTCATCAACTGAGTCTTTGCACCCAAACACTAATCTCTATATTCACCCGGCCCACGCTCCGCCTGGAAGTCCGGCCCGTGCTCCTTCTGGAAGCCAGCCGTCACCCCCACGCTTCAGTTCCTCCTTCCCGTAATGAATAGCCCAGGAACCTGCCGGAGAGAGAGCTATGGCCGACCACCAGCACTTCCCCCGGGCAAGCCCCATGATGACACCATCCATCATTGCCACCCTCAGTGGCTGGGCGCCCCAGGCCCGGCCAAGGAGGAGAGGAAACACTGCCCACAGCTCAGTGAAGCCTTTAATGATTACGTCAAGTGGCAAGCCATTTATTAGTCTCCTTAGCGGCCAAAAAAAATAAGGCCTGAGAAGCCAGGAAGCACATCAGGGGACTGCGGTTTTATTTTTTATGACCGCTTCAAGCCTCAGACACCGAGGGGAATGTGGGTCAGGAAGGGAGGCAAGGCCTGGGGGCTGAGGGAGCAGGAGTTCTGAGCCCTAAGCCAGTCTCTGCAGAGGGACGGTGGGCACAGAGAGTTTGCGCAGCCCATCCAAGGTCACACAGCTCCCAGGCCAGTGACCTCCCTCAGGGTCGTGATGTGCCTCCCTTTGCACCTGCATTAATAGCGCCTGCATTTCACCATCAATTCCTTCAAACCTTTCTTTGGAGATTGGTGAATAAAAATTAGACCTGAACAGACATTAAAAGGGAATGCGGAATATAGGACACTCTGGAATTGGAGTGAGCATACTAGGACATTTCACTTCTTGAGCTTCCATCTTTTCTGTGGAATGGGCATGATCAGAGCCAGCTTTGTGGCCAAGTGATCTCCTCAGTTGCACAGAGCATGGCGCTCAGAAAGGCTCCGAGCTGGCTTTACCTTTTGTGGTTGCCTTCTTGAAATTTTTTTTTTTTTTTTTGAGACAGAGTCTTGCTCTGTTGCCCAATCTAGAGTGCAGTGGTGCGATCTCAGCTCCTCACTGCAACCTCTGCCTCGCAGATTCTAGCAATTATCCTGCCTCAGCCTCCAAGGAGCTGGAATTACAGGCATGCACCACCACACCCAGCTAAGTTTTGTATATTTAGCAGAGACGGGGTTTCACCATGTTGGCCAGGCTGGTCTCGAACTCCTGGCCCACCTCAGCCTCCCAAAGTGCTGGAATTACAGGTGAGAGCCACCATGCCCAGCCACTATCCTGAAATTCTTCATGTTTGCACCTCTCTATGTTTTGTGAGTGAAGCCCAGTGGGGCAGTGGAGCACGCAGGTGAGCAGAAGAGGCGCACAGAAGAACAGCAAACGTTTACTATTTTCGTATCTTTACTGCACATTTTTCCTCCTCTTTAAACAAGGAGGACTGCTGCTTTTTTTTTGGTTTTTGTTTTTTGCTGCCTTCTTATTCTCATTGCTATTTATTTATTTAATATACTTAAGTTCTGGAGCACATGTGCAGATCGTGCAGGTTTGTTACATAGGTGTACACGTGCCATGGTGGCGGCACCCTGCAAAGGTATTGCCACCCTAAGCATGTTGGTATCTCCTGGGCCAGGCTGGGCGCCTCAGAGACTCTCAGAGAGTGACTCACCCCACCCAGTCAAGGGCTCCATCTCTCCCTTTGCAGGCTCCTCTTCCCCATCGGAACCCAGGTCTGTTCTCCTGGATGACACCCGTCCTCTTCCTGCCACATCCAGGCAGGCTCCAAGTCCCTCCTGTCCACCTCCTTCTCGTCCATTTCCACTCTAGTTTCATGGCCCCGGGATTGCTCACCTGGAATGCCTGCCTCCTGCGGGAACCTCCCAGCCTCTACCCTGCCTTGCCCCCACCCACTCTCTTTACAGGGCCAAGCCCTGGTTCCCCAAGCTTCCACATGGGGCCACAACACCCTACTCTGGGCTCTAGACATTCCCTACCAACCACTGGCTGGTGGTTGCCATGTTCTACATGTCCTTCATCCCTTATGCCTTCCTAACAGCTCGTGTTTATTGAGCACCTACTGTGTACCAGGATCCATGCTAAGCATCTTGCATGAATGAACTCATTTCATCCTCATAAGACCCCTATGGCATAAAGAGTGTGAATATCTTCAACTTACAGGTGAGGAAACCGGGGCACAGAGTAGATGATACACTTGCTCTAAGTCACACAGCAAAGGCCAGAGTGAGGTTGGACCCCAGTAGACTGGCACCCACACCCTCAGCCATCACAGAACTTCTCCTCTGTACCTTTGTCCAAGTCAGGGCTTTCTCTAGGAATGTTCTTCCCTGATGGACTTAATCCACCCTTCAGACTCCAGAAACATTTGCCATGTCAGTGAGTGAGAGGATGATTCTGTCCCTTGCTTGCTGTGTGGCTTTGGGTGAGTCACTTCCCCTCTCTGGGCTTCCATTTCCTCTTGCATCCAAAGAGAATGAACTGAGACCCACTCGGTGGGCAAAGTGAAGCCTCAGGCCCGCTGGGATTGGCTGCAGCTGCTGTGAGACAGCAAGACAGAGGGAGCTGCCCCAGGGGCCCAGGTTATATCTGGGCCATGACTGAGCGTGCCCAGTCCTGGACCATCTGTCTCTCCACATCCGTCACTGTGGGGAGGGGCCAGGGGGCTGTGGCCCTTAGCTCCAGACCCACATGACACCTCCTCCCAAAAGGGCAGAGCCCGGCCTGGAACAGGCAGCATGCGATGCCTACTCCTCCTGCACTTGACCGGCTCACCCCTGCACTGCAGGACTCACACCCTTCCTTCCTGGGCAGAAACAGCCCAGAGGAGCCTGGGCTGATCCCAGCGCACCCTCAGCCATGACCTTGGGAAAATCCTTTGTGCAGCCAGCAAGCAGATAGCCCTTGTCCCACTAATCCTAATAACCCATGCCAGCAGGCTCCATGCACACTGTCTCCTTAAACTTGCCCAACGACACTGTGAGGAGGGTCCTCATCTTACATCCTTTTTACAGAGGGGGAAACTGAGACATGGAGATGCTTGAGACCAGCCCAAGATCATACAGGCCCAGGTGGTGGCCGCCTGGCCCCAGGGGCTGTGGGTTTGAATCACTGAGCATTACTGCCTACCTGTGCCAGGCACCCAGGGGCATGGGGACAGTAGAGACCAAGGGTGAACCCAACGCTCACCCCGGTGAGGCTTCCAAGAGCAAGTACATGCATTCAACGGCCCACCTGTCATTCTTGCTGGCCAAGTCAAAGGGCCCACCCTGGGATCCCAGCCTTGTTCTGCCCCACGCCCTCAGCGCTTGGCAAACACCCGACTGCATCACTCCTTCCAACGTCAAGCTGTGTGGACCCTGGGCAAGTCACTTTACCTCTCTGGGCTTTTTCTTACACATCAATATGCCTTGCAAGTACAATCGGCCACGTGAGTTACTTGGCTGGAACCTCCAAACTGTCCATAGAGGTTGACAGATGATCCTCATCATCCAAATGAGGAAACTGAGGCTCAGAGAAGAGGGAGCTGCTTGCCCAAAGTCAGGAAGTGCCTTAGGGGGATGGCAGAGGATGTGGGTGTCCACAAGGGCATAGGTGCTTCCTGCCCAGAGCCAGGGGGCTGGGATCAGCCAGGAGGGAGGAATGGTAACCCCTCCTCTTCCCCAGCCTGCTTCTCCCTGCCCCCTCCCCCACCCTCCCCCTTCCCCCTTCCCCCTCCTGAGGTCTCCAAACAAAGCTGCCTTTATCTGGACTGTAGCTGCATTCCTCAGTGACACATGAGGACAAAGGCGGGGGCCACCGGCAGCGACAGGAAAGCCCTACCGCCCCAAGCCAGTTTACAGCCTTCCCACGCCCCGCCCCCACCCGCAGGGCCTCCCCGGGCCTCCCGGCCTGGCCCAGGGGAGCTCTGGGAGGAAGTTCCCCTAGGACCTGCCTGTTTGTCCTGGGGAGGAGGGTGAGCTTCTGCAGCCTGGATCCAACCCCAGCTCCGCCCAGGGCCCCACATACGCTGCAGGGCCTGGGTGGGTGTCCGCATCTCCAGGCCTGTTTCCTGGTCTGTAAAATGGGAGCGGACTCCGGAGGGGCTGAGTGAGATGGTGCAGGAGGTAGCTGGGCACATGGAGAGGGCCGCCATGACTGCTGGTGGTGGTACTAGTATTGTTTTTCATTTCCAGCCATCTCTGAGCCTCTTTCAGTTTCTGAGTGCTGCTGTCATCCCAGAGGATTGCACATGTTGCTCCTCTGCCAGGAACACGTCCCATCCCTTGGTTCCTCCCCTGGCTAACTCCTGCAGGTGTCTTCCTAAACATCCCCTCCTCCAGGCAGCCTGCCCAGATAGCTGCTGCCTCAGGCTGATTTAGGGACCTTCTATGGACTCCTCCATGGCCTGTGCAACCCCATCACTGAGCCCAGTGCCTAGAGTGAACACTGCCTGCTGATGGCGGTCACCCCTCCAGGCTCAGAGCCCCTCAAGGGCAAAACCAGGGTGGTTTTGTTCCCTGCTGTGTCCCCATTGCCTGGCACTGGGACTGGCCTTGCTCAGCCTTTGCTGGTGGGATGGATTGGTGGGTGATGTAGCAAGTGAGTATACAGGGCCCTGCTTTTTCTGTCTTGGTAGACCAAGAAAGAAGGAATGCAGGAGGGAAGGAAGGAGGGAAGGAAGGAAGGGAGGGAGGAGGAAGAGGAGAAAGGAGGAGGGAGGGAGGGAAGAAGAAAGGAAGGAAGGAGGAAGGGAGAGAGGAAGGGAGGAAGGGAGGAGGTGAGGGAGGAAGGAAAGAAGGAGGAAGAGAGAAGAAAGGAAGGAGGGAAGGAAAGGATGGGAAGGAAGGGGGGAGGGGAGGGCAGGGGAGGAGAGGAGGGTGGGATGAAGTCCCTGGAAGAGGGAAGGGACAGGGCCAGGTATGTTTCCAATCCACAGGGTTGGTTAGGGGACAGAAGAAGAAAGAGGGGGGTCTCTGAAGCCAGAGCTGGCCCCCTAATCCCATATCATCCCTCACTAGGAGTGGAGGTTGGGGCTGCAGGAACAGGATAAGGCCTCAGAGGTTCAAAGAAATAAGAAATGTGGCTGGGAGCGGTCACTCACGCCTGTAATCCCAGCACTTTGGGAGGTCAAGGCAGGCAGATCATGAGGTCAAGAGATGGAGACCATCCTGGCCAACACAGTAAAATCCCACCTCTACTAAAAATAGAAAAATTAGCTGGGCGTGGTGGTGTGTGCCTGTAGCCCCAGCTGCTCGGGAGGCTGAGGCAAGAGAATCGTTTGAACCCAGGAGGTGGAGGTTGCAATGGGCAGAGATCACGCCACTATTCTCCAGCCTGGCGACAGAGAGAGACTTCGTTTCAAAACTAAGTAAGAAGAAATGCAACAGCCTCTCCCCTCCCCTCCCCAACCCCCCCAGCCCAGCTCTCCTGGAAGAATGAGCCACATTCTGACGCCAGGGTCCTCCAACCAGACCCACACCTTTTGGTGTCCAGACATTGCTAATGACCCACCCACCCTGTTTCCATGCTTGTCCCTGGAGCACCCGCTGTGAACCAGGCAGGATGGAAAGCACACAGAAAGGAGAAACTGAGTCCAGTTCCCAAAAAAGCTCACAACCTGGACCCACAGCACAAGAAAGCGTTCTTGAGACGATCTGGCCAGACCAGAGAAGGCCAGTTATTTGCCCAACATCATGCAGTAGGGCCCAGAAAAGTGAGAATTGGGACCTAGGGTTCTAGACTCCTGGCCCAGTGCTCCCCTTTCTATAGCACCTGTCCAGAGGGTGGTAGAAAGCCAGGTGACAGTGACCAGGAGAGATGGGGAAGAGGAGAAAGAAAGGAAGTGGGGCTGCGCATTCCTGCGCTAAGCACGTCTCTCTCATCCAGGGTGTTGGGAACTCTCCCAACCACCCTCCAAAGCCAGCTTGATCATTCCATTTACAATATAAGGAAGCTGAGGCATGCACCTGAGACTGAAGCCCAGGTCTGTTAAATCCCAGAGCCGGGCCTTTTGACAATCAGAGGTTGTCCTCTGGATCTGTTCATATAGGCTCAGACCAAGACTGCTAGGCTCTAGTTCGTGGGAGGCGCAAAATTAATGTAAAAGGAAACAGTTTCGGGCCAGACACAGTGGCTCACACCTATAATCTCAGTGCTTTCGGAGGCCGAGGTGGGAGAATCGCTTGCGTTCAGGAGTTTGAGACCAGCCTGAGCAACGTGGCGAAACCTTATCTCTACAAAAAAAATTGTAAAAGTAGACAGGCCTGGTGCACTTGCCTATAGTCTCAGCTATTCAGGAGGCCGAGGCAGGAAGATCGCTTGAACCCAGGAGCTGGAGGCTGCATGAGGTAGGATCGCACCACTGCATGCTCCAGTCTCGCTCTGTCACTCCAGCTGGGTGACAGAGAGAGATCCCATCAAAAAAATATTTTTTTAAGAAAAGGAAGAGAAGGCAGAAAGGAAAGATTCCTTCCCAGAAGCTGTCGATGGTATCAAGGTGGGTGAAATGTCTTCACACGAGACAAACACCCAAACGATTCTAGTGCCACCTCGATGCAGGAAGCCTGAGTGTCCCCCTGGGATTCATAGAGTGACCCCAGTGTTCATTCTCAAGTGTGAGAGACCGCGCTGGGCCACCACACCCAGCCTTGGCACCCAGGTCCCTCTGTCCCTGCAGCACCCTCCGCCCAGGAACTGTCCCCAGCCTGGCTCCAGCTTAGAGGGGTGGCTCCGGGGAGGCTGGTGTCCTTTCAGCTGGACATAAAGGCTGTGTCTGAAAACAAACAAACGACTTCTGGGGCAGAGGGCAGGAAAGTGGTTCCAGCAGGGTGTTCGGGCAGCACGCCGGCCATTCAGTCAGACCGCGGGGCCATGAGGGGAGTGGTAGAGAATCCATCATCGGCCATGTGTGTTTGCAAAAGGACGTGTGTGGCCGTGACAGCAGCAGGAGCCCTGGGGAGGCCCCCCAGGAACACGTGTCCACCACCTGAGCTCCCGTGCCTGCTGAGCTCTGGGAGGCGGTGGCTTCGAAAATACAGAATCCTAGGCCCCAGCCACCATCCCGCAGCCAAATCTCTAGTGCCTGTGAGGGTCTCCCAGACACTGCTGGTGAGCAGCCAGGCTTGGGAACTCCTGCGCAGCCAGCCCAGCCCCAGGTAAGGTCTGAGGGTGGAAAGTGAGGAGTGGGGAGCCGCGGGGCTGAGGCAGGATCCATGGCGGGAGGAGACGGAGCTTCGCAGTCAGATCTGGCTTGGTGTTTCTACGACATTCTGTACTGCCCAGCTACAATACTCCAGCCACCCCTTCCTCCCTCTCGCTCCCACCCTCCCTCTTTCTCTCTCTATTCTCTATTGCTTTCTCTCTTCCTCCCTCTCTCTCTCCCTTTTCCCCTCTTTTCCTCTTCCTCCCTTTCCCTCTGTCTCTGTCTTTCTCACTGTCTCCGTCTCTTTCTCTCTCTCCTGTTTCTCTCTCCCCCCATTTCTTTCTCTCCCCCTTTCCCCATCTTTCTCCCTTCCTCTCTTTCTCTTTCCCTCTCTCTCTCTTACCTCTTTCTCTCTTCCTCTTTCTCTGTCTCCCTTTTTCTCTTTCTTTCTCCTTCCCTCCCTTTCTCACTCCCCCACCCTTCTCTCTGCCACTCTCTCTTTCTCTGACTCCTTTTGTCTCTCTCTCTTCCTTTCTCCTCTCCCTTTCTCTCTCCGTCTTTCTTTGCCCCAAGCACAGCATCTGGCATCTAGTAGGCACTCAATAAATATTCACCCAGTGGACGGCCCTCTGCTTTCTCTCCTGCCCCCAGGGGTCTGCCTGTCCCTTACACTCCCTCCTTTTCATTCTTGCTCTCTCTGTGTCTCTAGCACCTCTGAATCCATCTGCAGTGGCCGGAAGCCCGTTCTCCAGTTGCTCACCCCGCATTCTGAGGCCAGGACTGTGAGGCTTCACCTTTCAGAAAGGCATGTTGGGGCTGCGAGAAAGCAGACCTGCCGAGGGTGAAAAGCTGCCCCCGGGCCTGTCCCCACCTGAAACCGCAGCGCGCTGCCTGCACCTCACCTTGCATCTTGCAGCATGTCTGTGATCTTCATTCCCAGCGACCCTCCTTCCTGGGCCTGGTGATCACCGTCCTTTTCTGTAGCACCAGCGACCCTAGCTGAGCCCCTGTGCCCCGCCTCTGTCCAACACCTGCAAAAAGAGAACCACGGGACAAAATCCCCATTGCGCAGATGAGGAGGCCAGCCAGAGAAGGGAGCACTGACCTGGGTCACCCTGAGAGTCGATTGCAGCCCTTATCACCTGCATTTGTAGGCGGTTTTGATCTCCCGGAGGGCAGCTTACAATCCCAGACTCTCCAAGCAACAGAGGGCCCATCTGGGCAAGTTCGCATGCCCCCCAGTTTACAGATGAGGATGTTGAGGTCTGGAAAGATGACTTTCCAGAGGGCTCAAAGAGCAGCAGTGGAGTCACTGAGGAGGAACATTTGGTGAATCAAGAGATAAGACCTTAGTACACTGGTCCCACATCATACATGAATTTAACTTAACTGAGTTAAGGTCCACTTAACTAAACACATTTGCCCCTCATACCCCAAAAGGGAGATTATATGATAGGGGAATCCCCACACCACTCACTTTGAAGGTGTCTGCTCCAAGCCAAGCCCTCCGGTCGGGTCTCACATGTCTCTGAGTAGGAGCACCTGGCTCCTCTCTCTCCCTGTGAGTGTCCCGCCCCTAAACACAAGCCTTTACTGCATCTGGACCTTGACAGGAGGAAAAATGGACCATGCTGGATTTATTGAGAAGTGGTGGTTGGCCACCTTGAGATACCATCTCATGCCAGTTAGAATGGCGATCATTAAAAAGTCAGGAAACGGCCAGGCGCAGGGGCTCATGCCTGTGATTCCACCACTTTGGGAGGCTGAGGCGGGCAGATCACCTGAGGTCGGGAGTTCCAGATCAGCCTGACCAACATGGCAAAACCCTGTCTCTACTAAAAATATAAAATTAGCTGGGCGTGGTGGCACATGCCTGTAATCGCAGCTACTTGGGAGGCTGAGGCAGAATCACTTGAATCCAGGAGGCGGAGTTTGCAGTGAGCCGAGGTTGTGCCATTGCGCTCCAGCCTGGTCAACAAGAATGAAACTGTTTCAAAAAAGAAAAAACAAAAAAAGTCAGGAGACAACAGATGCTGCAGAGGATGTGAAGAAATAGAAACGCTTTTACACTGTTGGGAGTGTGAATTACTTCAACCGTTGTGGAAGACAGTGTGGCAATTCCTCAAGGATCTAGAACCAGAAATACCATTTGACCCAGCAATCCCATTACTGGGTATATACCCAAAGGATTATAAATCATTCTACTATAAAGACTCATGCACACGTTTATTGTGGCACTGTTCACAATAGCAAAGACTTGGAACCAACCCAAATGTCCATCAGTGATAGACTGGATAAAGAAAATGTGGCACATATACACCATGGAATACTATGCAGCCATAACAAAGGATGAGTTCATGTCCTTTGCAGGGACATGGATGAAGCTGGAAACCATCATTCTCAGCAAACTAATACAAGAACAGAAAACCAACCACTGCATGTTCTCCCTCGTAAGTGGGAGCTGAACAATGAGAACACATGGACACAGGGAGGGGAACATCACACACTGGGGCCTGTTAGGGGATGAGGGACTAGGGGACAGATAGCATTAGGAGAAATACCTAATGTAGATGACGGGGTGATGGATGCAGCAAACCACCATGGCACGTTTACACCTATGTAACAAACCTGCACATTCTGCACATGTACCCCAGAAAAAGTATAATTACAATAAAAGAAGAAAAGTTAGGTTAAACATTCCCTATTGAAGGATTTTTTTCTTATGGTAACAAATATTATGTTGTAATTTCTGTATTCTAAATGAAAAATAAAATTTGATGCCTTTAATAAATGGAAAAAAAAGAAATGATGATTGGGTCCAATATAATAGCTTCCTAAGGAATTTTCAAGGGCATTTTGACTATACGTGATTTTCCCCTTAAGCACCTGTCCTCTGCATAAGATGCAATCCCACTGGCTCTCCAGCGACTAGAAGAGAAACAAGAGACCTGATATTTTTAAGTCTTTTTACCAAAGTATAAACTACATGCACAAAAATGTACATATTTTAAGTGTACAGCCCAACAAATGCTCACCAAGTGAACACACCCCAATAACTAGCCCCCAGGGATCCCCCTTGTTGCCTGTCCTATTAAGTAACCCCTCAAAGATAACCACTATCCCAACTTATCTCTCCATAGATCACTCTCACCTATTCTTGTACTTTTTGTATGTTGTGGGATGCAATCTGCCATGTGGAGCTTCCTTCACACAGTATAGCATCTGTAAAGCTCATCCATGTTATCTTGTGTAGCAGTAGTTTATTTATTCCCCTAATGTTTGTCAGTCCATCTGTGGCTCTATCACAATTTATTTATCCATTTTACTGTTGATTATGTATCAATTAGTTATTGCTAGGGAACAACGCCTCCCATAGCTCTGGCTTCAAAGAGCAACCATTTATTTAGCACATGCTTCCAGATGTAGATTTGGACTGGGATCCACTGGGTGGTTCTTCTGCTCTGGGCTGGACTTGGCTGATCTTGGCTGGGCTTGCTCAAATGTCTGCCTTCCACAGCTGGGGCTGGCTGGTCTCAGATAAAGTCAGCTCTGAAAGCTCATCTCTGCTCCCCCCACTTCTCATCCTCCGGCAGGCTAGTCTGGACTTTTCACACAGCCACTGCGAGTTCCAAGAGAGCAAAAGGCCTCTTAAAACCTAGGCTTGGTTCTGGCACATGTTGCTTCCACCACATTCTATTGGCCATGAAAAAATCACCTGACCAACATAGATTCAAGGGAGAAATAGACTCTGCCTCCTGATGGGATGGGCTACATAGAACCGTGGTTAGTTCTGCAATCTGCCAAATAGCCATTTCCAGTTTTCAGCCAACAGAAATAATTCTGCTGAGAACATTCTAGTATATGTCTTCCAATGACCATAAGGACATATTTCTAATGGGGATATTCCTAGGAGTAAAATTCCTGGGTTAGAGGAAAAGCCTTCATCCTTATATGGACCCCATACATGCCTATTTGTTGGAAAGAACAGAAGCTCCTGTGAGATTTGCTATCTTAAGGAAGTGCCCAAAGGGGCATGCACAGATTTTGAAGCCCCTCTCACCTCCAGACAAGCCCCTCCTTTATGCAAAAACTTCTCTTTCCCCTTCTGTGCCAGGTGGAATATTATCCCCCCAAAATGTGTCAACCTGGGTCCTCAGAATGTGACTCTGTTTGGAAATAGGGCCTTTGCAGCTGTAATCAAGATGAGGTCATGCTGATTAGAGTGGGTCCTTATCTAGTGATTTGTGACTTTATAAGAGAAAAGGGAGAGAGATTTGGATACAGACACTCAAGAAGGCCATGTGATCACAGAGGTAGACTGGAGTGATGCATCTAAAACCAAGAACCCCCAAGGATTGCAGACACCAGCAGAAGCTGAAGGAGACAGGCAAGGTCCTCCCCTAGAACCTTCAGAGAGAGCATAGTGCTGCAGATATCTTGGTCTCGGACTTCCAGCCTGCAGAACCATGAGCGAATCCATTTCTGTTGTTTTACACCCTTCCATGTGTTGTGCTTTATTATAGCTACCCTCGGAAACCAATACACCCCTCCTACCATCCCACTGTTCTGTCCTCTGGTCCAGAGCAGGAGCAAAGGGCAAGCTTCCCTGTGCCCCTTGTAATTGACCTTTTCATGCCGTTTCATCCCCAGGGTCACACGCGTAAGCACGTTACTGAGAAGATTTATCCCAAAGCACGTACGGGGCTCGGGCCCGCGCAAACACTTGCCTGCTGGTTTACAGTGATTTACTCACAGATTACCCTCTGATGGAGGGGGCCCCAGCCTATGCACCTCTCTCGTATATCAAAAAGGAAATCCTAAGACATCCCTATAAACGCAGCAGGGAGGAGAACCTGCCGATGCCATAAACTTACACGATGTGGTGAAGTCAGATGGGCCATCTGCTTCGCTCCCCAATCCAGATGCGCACAGAGGCTCGCTGGTGCGATCCTCCATCACTCCAGACACACCCCTTCTCTCATGTCCTCTCTGCTGCATGGGCAGCAGGGCAGCCCATGAGAGGAGCACATTGGGGCAGGGGGCATCGGCTCTCCCTCCTCCCAAGGCACACGGTGGATCAAAATTATAAAGCAGAGCCATATTCAAACTTTAGCTATTCCTGGGCTCGTTCTATGCCTTTTCTGAGTTTCAGCCACCTCTTCTGTTGTGGGGGACTCCAGTGAGAAAGCATCCCACCTGACCCAATCGATGACTCCCCACAGTCACTCCCTTCTGTGAGGGGGGTATTACCAAAACTCCTGGCTGCAGGTGACAGAAACCCAACTCACAGTGGCTTAAGACACAAACAAGAATAATAATCTGAAAACTCTCGAAGCTACAGCTTCAGGTGTGGCTGCATCCAGGGTCTCCACAATGCCAACAGGAAGCTGTTTGTCTCTTTCAACTTAATTTTTCTCTCATTCAACTTTGTTGACAGGCAGGCTCTTCCATCAGGGTAGCAAGATGTCCCCTCAAGCTTACACCCTGTGGTTTAGCAAACCCAGCAGAAGAGGGAGTCTCTCCAGTAGGCCCTGGACTGAATGAGGAAATGCTGATCGATTAGCAGCAAGGAGAGCAGAAGGTGGAACGCATGCCCAGATGCATGGACTAGGGTATTTGTAAGATATTAACCACTGCTTCCACTCTAGCTAATCTTTGCATCCTCTCAAAGAAAATTTGCTCCTCTGTGGGTCTACCCCTCCTGCATATAAAATGAGGGTCCCCCTGCCCTCTATGGGGACGGTCTCATCTCCAGACCCTCCCTCTGCCCTCCCTGCTGAGAGATGCCAATACCCATCTCTGACTGATCACCATCTTCCACGTTGTCATTTTCTAAGTGCTGTACCCTGGATCCTTCAAAACTCATACTTTTAAGGGCTCAAAAGCCAGATTCTAGCGACTTAAAATAAGCTTCTGAAATACAAAAACCACAAACTCGACTCTCTCATCCCCCTCTTGTAACATCCATCCCTGAGGCAGAAAATACAGAACGTCCTGTGGTCGCCTGAATGGAGGAAGGATGGGGGCGGGGAGACATTGGTCCATGTATCAAAGCATCTCTCTGCTTGAAAGACCTCTCCTAAAAGACATGAGCTATTAGGAGCTCTGGCAACCACTTTATCTTATGCTCCTTGGTATCCCTGATGACTGGGCAAAACAGTAGCTGCCCTGATTCCATAAGACAGAAAGGGGTGACTTATTTAATCCCAGAGCCATGGAGCAGAAGTCCCCAGGAGGCAATTTAAGGAAGGACTTTGAGCCATCAGAACCATGCAGAGATAAATGGGCTGCTTCGCTAGGTGGTGAGCTCCCTGTCCCTGAAGGCAGACAAGCAAAGATAGCTTGGCAAGAGACACCTGAGAGAGGATTCATATATCAGATGGGCAGTCAGTCACCTGGTGCTCTAAGAGAATTGGGCAGCGTCTATTTTTGCTAATCATTTGGTCTTCTTCGATGTTAAGGTCATAAAACACTGAAAATACTCTTGGCGAACATCCAAATCCCTTTGCATAATCTCCATCGCCCTGCAAGTCTGATTCCCACCTCCCACACCAAACCCATTTGCACTTGCTTCCCCATTCCCTCCACACCCTGTTCCCTCCTCAGGGCCTTTGCTGATGCTGTGCCCATACCTGGAACGCTCTTTCTGCAGATCTAGGTACAGACAGCTTCTTTTCAGTCTTCAAATCTCAGGGCAGATATTATATTCCCTTCACAAGGAAAGCTTCCCTGATGACTTGATTTAAAAACTCCTCTCCCACCCCATCCCCCTCTCTGCCGTTACCCTGCTTTCTTTTTCTTGGCTGCACTTGCCACCATATGAAATGATCCTGTTTGTTTATTCTGTCTCTCCACTAGAATGGAAGCTCCCCAAAGGGTAGGAACCTTGTCTACCTGTTCACTACTGTATCTCAGAGCTTAGCCCGCTGCCTGGCCCATAGTAGGTGCTCAGTAAGTACTTGCTCAATGAGCTGTATTAGCTGGGGTAACACTCGATGCTCTCTAACAGGGAAGCCCCCAGTTCTCAGTGGCTTAACACAATCATTTCGTTCTCTGCCTCTGAAGGCCACGGGGTGTTTCCCATGAGTAGGCCACCATTCTAGGGCCCAGCCTCCTTCCATTTCGTGGGTCTTCCATCCTCTAAAATGTCAGTCTCCTCCTTTCAACTGCAGGTGGAGAAAGGGAGAAAGTGGGAGATTTTGTGAGCCAGTGGTTTATGGGGCAGGCCTAAATGTGGCTTATGTCACATCTGCTTCCATGGGCCAGAACTCAATCACAAGGCCACCGCTAAGTGTAAAGGAGACAGGAAATGCGATCTCCTTGTGTGCCGCGAGGAAAGTGGCTGTAGTGAAGACTCTGTCTCTGCCACAGAGGGAATGGATGAATGAACAAATGGAACCATCTCCAGCATAACTTCCAACTCAAGATCTCATAAAACTCCAAGTCTCGCTGGTCCAGGAAATCCGATGCCAATTGCTGCCTGCCCTGTTTCATCTCCACTGTTGGAATGACCGAAGGTAAGCGTTCAGGGACAGACAGAAAGTGCTGCCACGGCCTGCTGGCCCCAGATAAAAGCAGCCCCAGAAATCTGGGCCTTCCTGAGAGACACCTGTGTGGAGCAGCTCTCACTCCTGCAGAGCAAGGGAGAATTCAATCCATTCACTCAGATGGCATCACACCGGGTTCTAGCTGGGATCCAGCAGGCTTGGGGGAACTGGGGGCAGCCTTGGGGTCCCTGAAGGGCTTCCAGTGGAATTTAGCTCCATAGACATCTGGAAGCTGGTATTCAGTCCCTTCCTTGTGCTCCTTACTTTCTCCAGTGGTGGTTCATTCGTGGAAGTGCTAAGAGCAGTGCCTGGCACGCAATAAGCACTCAATAAGTGTTTGCTAGCCTGAGCTCTTTCACCTTCACCATGACTCCATGCATTCATTCATCCACCTAACATGTATTTACCCCTCCCTAGGTCCTGGGAATGCAGCAATGAGCAAGAAAGACAGAGAGTGGTGAGTGATAAGACATCGAACTTGCCCTCACAGAGCTCCGGATCTGGAGGAAGACCAGCATTACCTAGGAATGGCTGCAACAGGAGAAAAACTGCACGTGGTGTGCACTGCTTTAGAAGAAGATTCTGGAGCTCTAGGGAGAGCACCTGGGGGCTTGACCCGGCCTGCAGAGGGGAAAGTCAGAAAGACACTCTTTGCCTTGCCCTTTCTGATCCTTCACACATGCATACCTTGGGTCTAATCTGGGGTGCCCCTCCCGCAGGTACATTCTCCTGGACAAACCTTTCTTCTTGGTGTGTGCCCAGAACCAGCCTGAAGCCGGGGGTCTCCACCCATGCCAGTATCCATGGCCTGGTCCTTTCCTGCTGTGTGGCTGTAGCCAGGCTGGAATGGGGGAGGACTCAACCCTGCGGGGGCTGCAGATTGTGCAGTAGAAAGTGAGGGTGGGGCTTCATGCTTCCTGAATCTTGATTCCAAGATGAAGATACCCAGTCCAGGGCCCGGGTGAGGAAGTGTCCAGCGGTCTCTGATTAAAGCTAAGTGTCTTCCTTGGTGCTGTTCTGTGCACGTCCCATGTGGTTACCTCGGCCAGTGGGGACCTTGGCACCTCCCAAGGCGCCCACATTCCTAAACCAGGCTCCCTCAAGTCTCTCTGTACATTTGCTGATGCTCTGTAGACCTTTGTGTCTGACTGTTTGAAAATTACATTGCCCTTGCTTTCATAAAAGTGTTATCAAAATGAGTGAAGACCGGACACCCGGAAGCGTTTATCCCCAGAGGAAAAGGGTTGTTCTCATCGACCCGGTATGTTGGAGACCGAGAAGGAAGCTGCACGGAACAGGCCAGATGTGGCACATCTTTCACCTGAATTGGCTACTTACTGGATGAAAAGTCACCCAGATGAACGCTCAACCGGGAGGGAGAAGAGCTAATGAAATGGACACATACAAAATACTGGAAATAGACTACCAACGACCGTGCCCAAACGGTGTACTCGGAGACTTGATCATCTAGTTTAGCTCTCCAGGGATTAAACGCTCACCTCTTTATAACACGGGGGACCAATGCTCGATTTCCACACATTTGAATTTCATACCATGCATGCAAATCTGTAATGCATGAAACTGGACGAGGCAGGGGAGTTTCAGTGTGCTCTGCAGAGCGCCTCCTCGGGGCTTACTCTGGAGCTGCCTGGAGCCGGGGGATCGCACAGGGTAATAAGCAGGATCAGGACCCAGCCACCAACCCCTGGAAAACCTCCCCCAGGGTGAAGGCCACCAGATCGCAAGGCTCCGAGTCCATCCCCAGGAACGAAGATCAGCTTGCCTCTCCCTCCAGTCTGCATCCAGCCCCAGGAGCAGGTGACGGGGGCATCTGACCCTCCACAAGCCCCCTAGAAATGGGGGGAGGGGACATCAGATGGAACGTGGCACAACCCCATATGTCCTCCTCAGGAGGCCAAGGGCACCCAGGACGTGGAAATTAAAAAGGAGGAGGGGAGGCCCAGCATATTAACCTCCTTAATCTTTCATTTCTGACACAGATTGTGGTCCCTCATTTCAAAGAATTTCAAGCTAATGTCTGGAGGGCAGAAAAATCTATTTCCCAATACGCGCTGCAACTTTTTCACCAATCGACTGCCCTTCCTGGTACAATCAGCCAAGCATTGATTTTTTTTTTTCTTTCTCTCTCTTTTTTTTAATGCTAAAGCATCATCCAAAAATCTATCAATACGAACAACATCTTTGAAGAAAATACCAGGAGGCCCAGGCCGCTTCTTCATTAACCCCAAAGCTGCCAGCCCGAGTGGGGCCGGGAAAGGGACTATTACTGGGAGATCCAACCTGAGGAGCACAGTTGTGACACCTCCTGGAATGCTGGGCTCTGTCGGGATGTGTGGGTGTCGGGCATCGTTCATCCTTCGGTTAGAACCCTTTAGAACTGAGGCCAGTGAGGTTATTTTGTTGTAAATTAATTAACATTCAATAAGATTTAAAATTCAGTTCCTTGGCCAGGCAGGGTGGCTCATGCTGGTAATCCCAGCGCTCTGGGAGGCCGAGGTGGGAGTAAGGCTGGGGCTCAGGAGTTTGAGGCCAGCCTGGGCAACACAGTGAGACGCCATCTCTACAAAAAAAATTTTTTTTAATTAAAAAGTTTTGTTTTTGTTTATTTTTTTTGTTTCTTTTATTATTATTTTTATTGTACTTTAGGTTCTGGGGTACATGTGCAGATCACGCAGGATTGTTGCACAGGTACACAAATGGCAATGTGGCTTGCTGCCTCCATCCCCCCGTCACCTACATTTGGCATTTCTCCCCATGTTAGCCCTCCCCGACCTCTCAACCCCCCTGCTGTCCCTCCCTTGCCCCCCCACAACAGACCCCAGTGTGTGATGCTCCCCAGTTAGCCAGGCATGCTGATTTGTGCCAGGAGGCTGAGCTGGGAGGATCACCTGAGCCCAGGAGATTGAGGCTGCAGGGAGCCATGATCGCACCACTGCACTCCAGCCTGGATGACAGAGCAAGACCCTGTCTCAAACGCAAAAGGAATAAAAATAATAAAATAGGCCAGGCACAGTGGCTCATGCCTATAATCCCAGTACTTTGGGAGGCCAAGGCGGGTGGATCACCTGAGGTCAGGAGTTCGAGACCAGCTTGGCCAACATGATGAAACCCCATCCCTACTAAAAATACAAAATTAGCCAGGCATGATGTGCGTGCCTGTAATCCCAGCTACTCCAAAGGCTGAGGCAGGAGAATCACTTAGAACCTGGGAGGTGGAGGTTGCAGTGAGCTGAGATTGTACCACTGCACTCCAGCCTGGGCAACAGAGCGAGACCGTCTCAAAAAATAATAATAATAAAATTCCTCAGTCAAATGAGCCAGTTTCAAGTCCTCCATGGCCGTGTGTGGCTCATGGCTCCCTTGTGGGACACCACAGGCCTAGAACACCTCCATTGTCATAGAAAGTTCTAGAGAACAGGGCTGCCTCAGAACAGGACTCAGCACACTTTTTCGGCAGAGCCAGTATTCTGAAAATACTTCATATCTTGATTCCGATGATGATTTCATGGGTGTAACATGTAATATTTGTGCATTTTACTGTATAAAAGTTTTGTCTCCATGAAAAGAAAAACATCTTTAGAAATGTTATACTATCCTAGGGAGACAGAATGCCTGGAAAGTTCCTATCCTGTGGGATCCCTGAGCATATCCTTACCCCAGGAGACCCCGGTGAGCCTTCAGAGACCCCCAGAGGGAGGATGCTGGGGAGAGGGCTCTCACTCATAACCCCCTTCCCCAAATCTGTATCCTTTTTAAGGGTTTTAGGGGCTGAGAAAGAGTTTAATGACGACAGCAATGGAAACATCAACTCTGTCTGTTTCCAGCTTTTAGGAATGTGGAAATTCTTGAAAAAAGTAGGAGGTGGAACCTGTGGGGAGAGGGTACACAGTAGGGGTGGGGTATACGGGAATGAGTGAGCGTGGCAGTCTCGGGACCTTCATTCCCGCTTCAGCCAGCGCAGCTCCCATCGTCTATATTTTACACATTGGGTTTCTGAGCAATAAGAATTCGCTTGTGGAATGCTTCAGCTCCGTTTCAAAAGTTTGTACACCACTGCCTTTTAGTCTTGGCTTTTATCCCAAAACAGGTAGTAGAGTAGATGGTTAAAGGCACACACTGTGGTGCCAGAAGGCTGTGTTCAAATCCTAGCCCCAGCTGTGTGACCTTGGGGAAGGCTCTTCATTTCTCTGTGCCTCAGTTTCCTCCTCTGTAAAAATGGGGATAATGATAGGACTCAACTCGTGGGTTGTTATGAGAACAAGAAGCATTATTCTTTGGAGTAGCTGGGATCACGCTCAGCTAATTTTTGTATTTTTAGTAAGGATGGGGTTTCACCATGTTGGCCAAGCTGGTCTCGAACTCCTGACCTCAGGTGATCCACCCGCCTCGGCCTCTCAAAGTGCTGGGATTACAGGCGTGAGCCACTGTGCCTGGACTTCTTTACTATTTTTATTCTTTTTGCATTTGAGACAGGGTCTTGCTCTGTCATCCAGGCTGGAGTGCAGTGGTGCGATCATGGCTCCCTGCAGCCTCAATCTCCTGGGCTCAGGTGATCCTCCCACCTCAGCCTCCTGGCACAAATCAGCATGCCTGGCTAATTTTTTTTTAAATGTGCTTAGAAAGCATGTTGAATCGTGGTAAGCATCTCCTGTTTCGGGTCTGTCTAGGATGATGCCCTCATTCATTCCTTCAACAAACTTGCCTGATGAAGACGCCAGGCCTTGGGAAAGAAGGCAGCCAGTCCAAGTCATGGCAAACATCTCTCTTTCCCTACCCCAGGTCTCACCTGCCTTTCTTTCACCTTCCAGCGGCCCCACCAGGCAGGTCCCTCCCGCCCCACCAGGCAGGTCCCTGGGGCTGGGCCTGACAAAGGCTGATGACACATCAGGACACCCGGGCCACAATCCCAGAACTGGATCTGATCCAGGTGATCCAGGAGCCACCAGGGTCTGATGCCCCCATGTCAAAAAGAGAGGCCACGCTGTCCCAGATATGGACTGGCTGGGATTTGAACCCCGCCTTCTGTTGCACAGAGCCCAGACTCCCACTCCAAGAGGTGGGATCCTACTCCCTAACCCCCTACATCTGGAAGAGACCCCACTCTGGGACACATAGGCAACCTGAGGCTCTGTCCCCATAGACATTCACCTGTTCATCCAATCTGGTGGCTTCTGGACCCAGGAAGCCCCCACCTTCAGTTAGTCACTCGTTTGACAACTATTTATAGGATGACTACTATGTGCTAACTGAGTCCCCGAGGCTAGAGACATAAGGAGCCAGAGACACAGTCTGCCCTCAAAGAGTTCACATCTAGTTAAAGAAACAAGCAATAAACAAGTAGCGATCATTTCATCTGAAGATCAGTTCAAAGAAGAAAATAAGAGACTGGAAGCAGGTGTGGTCAGGGAAGGCTTCCTGGAAGAAGTGACAATTACACAGAAACCCAATAGATAAGAAGGAGGTGGAACACAGGAAGATATGAGTGAAGGGCATTTCAGGCAGAGGGAAAGCCATGTGCAAAAGCCAAGAGGTGGGAACAAATTAGAGAAACAGGAACGAGGAGCAGAGTAAACTAGGAAGCCAGTGGTCAGAGGTGAGAATGGCCAGTGCCACCAAGGCCTCAGCACACCTCTCTACTGCCTGCTCAGTTGAAACCCTGCTTTGATCTGGAAACATGCAGCTACCACCGATCACTGACAGGGCCTGGTGGTTATCACAGCTGCAGAGGTCTAGGTTCAGATCCAGCCTCAACCTCCTCCCAGCTGAGTAACCTCAGGCCAGGGCATGATCTCCTGGGAAGGGGTTTCCTCCTTGGAAAATGGAGGCCTTGTGGGGTTGCTGCAGGGGTCAGAGCATGCATGTAAAGGGCTTAACTCAATGCCTGGCACGCAGTGAACGATAGCCAGACGTTGGCTGAGACAAAGAATCTGTCTGCCCTGACGTCAGGCAAGGCCTAATTATAGACACCCAGAGGTCACTTTCAGCCCCTTGTGACTCAGAGACAGTGCCAGGCAACAGACAGTGCGAGGGACAAAGTCAGGCCGGCCTGACCAACACAGAGCCACGGGGAGTGCCTCAGTTTCCCTGTCTATTAATAAGAGATGTCAGCAGGACCTGCCTCCCAGGGCTAGGAGAAGACTCCAGGATGGGCCTAGGACCTCACAGGAGCTCTGTCAACCTCCCAAGTCCACAATCGCACACGTCAAACAGAAAAATCATTGTAATTTAGATAAACGTTCCCTTGAGGCTTTCTTTCTTTCATTCAACAAATATATACTGAGCCCTTTGGTGCATCTGGCTCTGTGTTAAATACAATGTGTACAAAAAATGCCTGCAACAGCCACCGAGGGTTTACAGAGCCAATGAAGACAGTCAGCAAGGTTACAGGGGCATGTTTAATCTGCTCAAAGAACAAACTAGAGGTTCCAGAAAAAACCATTCTTCTGTGTTCTTCCACAGCCCCACAGCAGCCAGGCCTTGTCCAGCAGGCCTTGGTGTCTGAAAACTTGCTGGGGCAGGCGGAGAGTCCCCTGCCTTGTCCCTGCATGTGAGACCCTCTGGTGTGACCCTGGCCTCCAAGAGGACCATGTTCACCTCGAGATCTCCGTTCAAGGCCTGGTCTGCTCCTGCCTTGCTGTGAGAACTTGGGCAAGGCATGGAGCCATGCCGTGCCTCAGTTTCCTCACCTGTGCACAGCATGAGTGATGGAAAGAAAGAAAATGCCTGTTGGGGCTGTCTGAGGGTTTAGATGTGATCGCAGGGGCAGAGTGCTCTGTGTTCAGTGCTCCAACTGGAATCATTGCTGTCATTACCCTGTCTAGGAAAAGGGTGCCCAATCTTTTGGCTCCCTGGACCACATTAAAAGAAAAAAAGTCTTGAGCCACACATAAAATACGCTAAGACTAATGATAGCTGATAAGCTAAACAAAAATTGCAAAATAATAATAATAATAATAATATTTTAAGAAAGTTTACAAATTTATGTTGGGCCTCATTCAGAGCTGTCCTGGGCTTCAGGTGGCCTGAGGGCAGTAGATTGGACAAACTTGGTCTAGGGAATGATCCAGCACGAATATCACCCCTGGCTCAAGGAAGGGAGATGTACCCTCTATACACTCCCAGCTCCAGCCCACTCTTGGATCACTACCCCACTCTTGGGTCATTTCCAGGTCACCCCCTGGAAATGAGGGTGCCGGGCTAAGCAGGAGTGACCACCACGGATTTTTGCTTTCCTTTCTATCATAGAGTTTTTCATGGGCAGCAGCTGATCATGCATGGACTACATTCCCCAGGTTCCTTTGCATCTAAATAGGCCCATGTGACTAACTCTGACCAACAGACTGTGAGAGAAAGTGATGGACATCACTTCAGAGCTAAGGTGATTAACAAGCAGGTGTGTCTCCTCAGTCTCTCTTTCCCCACCTGCCTGCTGAAAGGAAGAGAGTTCAAAGTAAGTGTTGAAGATGGTAGAGCCACAAAACAGAAGGCGCCTGAGTGCCTGAGTCACCGCATGGAGGCAGATTGCTCAACCAGAAATGCCAACAGTGGGTTGTAACATTAGTGATAAATAAACTTATACTGTGTTAAACCATTGACATGACAATTGCATTTGTTAGAGTAGCTGGCATTGCCTTCCTTAACTATTACATATACATTATACCTTTTTTTCAGTTGTATATGCATTATCTAATTTAGCACTCAGCAAATTTCTAACACCAATAATGTGAGATACTGATCTTTTGAGCATTTATTTTGGACCAAGCACTGGGCTAAGTCCTTTATATACATTTTCTTGTCTTAACCACAATTTTATAAGGTGGGCTCACAGGATTATTATCAGAGCCACATTACAGATTAGAAAACTAAGTTTCAAAAACCTTCAGAATCCTGCCCAGGGTCATCAGCTAATGAGTGGAAGTGGCTGGGCCAGAACCCAGAGTTTACTTTTTTTTTTTTTTTTGAGACAGAGTCTTGCTCTGTCACCCAGGCTGGAGTGCAGTGGTGTGATCCCAGCTCACTGCAACCTCCACCTCCCAAGTTCAAGTGATTCTCCTGCCTCAGCCTCCCGAGTATCTGGGACTACAGGTGTGTGCCACCATGCCTGGCTAATTTTTGTATTTTTGGTAGAGACGGGGTTTCACTATGTTGGCCAGGCTGGTCTCTAACTCCTGGCCTCCAGTGATCCACCTGCCTCGGCCTCCCAAACAGAGTTCACATTCTTAATGGCTGCACCCATGGCCTCCCAATACCCAATAAGTTAGATATTTCAAGCCCTGATCTGTAAGTGACAACACTGAAGCTCAGAGAAGGTCCATAACTTGGCCATGCTCCTGGAAATAGTACATTGGCAGTGACTGGCTTAGAACCCAGAGTTGTCTGGGTCCCAGCTAGTGCTCTTGACCTACTCACATTGCTGCCTGGGCTGCCCTTTCCAGTGGGTACTAAAGCTCTGACCGTGTTTCCATTCCCCAATGTTACAGTGCCATGGCTGAAGGCAAACTTGGCATTCATAGAGCCTGTTATAATGCTAAATAAATTTTTCTCTTGGCAGCCTTGACACTTATTAAGCACCTGGAAGGCTATTAGTGCCTTGTGCTGTCCAAAATAGTCTTAATTACTGTCTAATCAAGGTATCTTTCATTCTAGGGGGAAAATAAGACGGAGAACAGGGGGAGATATTCGTGAACACCACTTTTGAGTCCTTTGCTGTGCATTTCCCTTCAGCTGTCATATCCCCTGGGTCTCATTCAGGAAAGGGACTAAAGAGATGAAGATGGAGGAGAATGATGTCTAAATAAAGCTTCGTTTTCATCCAGCAATCTCACTCTGTGGACTTAATCTGAAGGCAAAATGGAATGAATGAATGGTGAAGATGGACATGACAGGATGCTGATCACAGTGTCGTTGGTAACAGGGAAAAATTGGAAACGTCGGAAATGCCTGCCAACAGGACACTGGTTAAATGAACTGTGGTGCATTCATACAAAGGAGTACTATGCAGACATTCAAAAGAAGAACATGAAACCATTTGGACTGATGCAAACCAATCTACAGAAAAAAGGGGGGTGCAGAATAGTGAGCCTCCTGTGCACCCATTTGCATAAAAACATAAGGACATGATTTTATTATAATTATCAACATTTATTAAGGCATTAATAAACACTATTTTACGTAGTCAAATGCATTGCCTTATTTACCCCTTGTGAGACTCCTATGATGTAGAAAATATTCTCATTTCCAATTTATAGATGAGGAAACTGAGGCTCAGAAAAATTCAGTAATGAGTACCCAGGGTCACCTCTTTAGTGAGTGGCAAAACTAGGATTCAGACTCAAGAAGTCTGAAAGCCACTACTAACCATTAAATGACAATGCTTCCCCCAGACACAAGGAGAATGATTGACAGGAAAGTTCCATTTCTTTGAAATGGGGGAGAGTTGGAGGCACAAGGTATATAAGAGGCCACTGGGAATTCAGGGGATAAAGTTTTAACAGCCACATGGGGACAGGAGGCAAAGCCTGGAGCCCTCCAAAGATGGAATGTTGGAACTGAGACCGCTACCTAAAATCGGGTCCTCAGAAGGTAATATTCTCAAATAAATAAAGTAGGGGGAGCAATTGTGTGCAGGCAAAGGACAGCAACAAGAAATTTTGTCTGTCTTGGCTTGGGGTCGGGGAAAAAACAAAACAAAAACTCCCCTAAGACTGTATAACTATAGGCATGTGATCACATCAATTTGGTGTTTAAATTTGAACTATCTGCACAGATGGGAACCCCCAAACTGAGAAAAACATAAACCCCAGACCAGGAGTGATGATATCATGGCAAGCAAGGCAGAAACAAATGCACAACCAGACACCCTCAACCATGCCATTCAAGATTCCCGCAGATACTGCCATACCTAAGATGAGCTTGCAATCCCAAATTATAAAACACATGAGAAACCAAATCACTATGAAAATACCTGGAAGGTCACATAAGGTAATGTTAGCAGTGGTTGTCTTTGGAAAGTGGTAACACAGGAATGAAATGGAGCAAGACTGGCTTTGTACTGAATACACATCTAAGGCAGTTTGAAGTTTCTTAGAGTAATGAGTTTGTAATGCTTTCTTCTTTCAGTTTTAAAATAAGAGAATCACTTCTCGGCCTTTTGGCTAAGATCAAATGTAAAATAAAAAATATTTGAACTGAAAAGAAAAAATGGAAGGAAAGAGGGAGTGAGAAAAGGAGAAAAACTGGCTACAAGCCTCAGCCCCCACCTCCAAGATCACCCTCCTACCTCATACACAAACTATGTGCTGTGACCACTGAGTCTGATGATGTGTCACAGGAAAGACTAGGGGTCCTTCCCATTTGCCAAGCATGCTTTCACATACAGTAATCAGCCACTTTGTCTAAAATCCCTGATTGGGGTTGGTGCCGCTAAATTGCCTCCAATCGAAGGAAGCCCCAATTTTAATTCCTCTGTGGGCAGCAATCTACTGACAATCTCATTGTCTCTACGTCTTCGGTATTCTTCAAGTCTCACTACATTTGTCCATCCCCAGCACCCTCCTCTGTCCCACACACATCTCATGCCAGGCTCAGGACACAGTCCTCCTGCCTCTCATGCTCACTCCACTAACCCATCCTCCAGGCAGCAGCCAGAGTGAGAGTCCCAAAATGCAAATCAGATTACCGTCCTGCTTGGAAGCTGTGACAGGTTCCCTTTCACTCAGAATAAACTCTGAGACTGGCCAGGTGTGGTGGCTCACACCTGTAATCCCAGCACTTTGAGAGGCCGAGGTCAGTGGATCACTTGAAGTTAGGAGTTCGAGGCAAGCCCGGCCAACATAGTGAAACCCCGTCTCTACTAAAAATACAAAAATTAGCTGGGCATGGTCTGCTGGAACCCAGAAGGCAGAGAGGTTGCAGTGAGCCAAGATCATATCACTGCACTCCAGCCTGGGTGACAGAGTGAGAATCCATCTCAAAAAAATAAAATTCTGAGATCCGTCCACAGCCTACGAGTGTTGGGGGACGAAGTCTCACCGACAGGTCTCAGGTCACAGCCTGTGGCATCCCTGCCCTCTGTGCCTGCCCCTTCACTCTGCTACATTTACACTGGCCTCTCATCGGCCTCAAACACACCAGCTCAGGCTACCAAGTCTGCACAGGGAAGACACATCCTCTGTCCGGTCACTTTTCTTGCACAGAGAAACTCTGTTTCATCTTTCACATTCAATTGCAATGTCCTTGCCCTTGAACAGCCTCTCTGCACCCACCTAAAGCAGATGCTGAAGATCTCTGTGGTAGACAGAATAATGGCCTCCTAGAGATGTCCATAACCGCACCCCTAGAACCTGTGAATATGTTCCCTTACCTGGCAATAGGAACTTTGCAAATGTGATTAAATTAATGACCTTGAGATGGGGGCAGGGGCAGCAGTTACCCTGGATTACCTTGGTGGGCCGATGTCATCACAAAGGGCCTTATAAAAGGAAGGCAGGAGGATGAGAGTCAGAGGAGGTGATGTGATGATAGAGACAGAGAGACTGGAAGACACTACAATGCTAATTTTTAAGATGGAGGAAAATGTCACAAGCTAGGAATGTGAGTGGCCTGTCAAAGCTGGAAAACACAAGGAAATGGGTTTTCCTCTCCCCGGAGCCTCTGGATTAAACACAGCCCTGCTGACACCTTGACGTTTGTACTTCTGACCTCCAGGACTGTAAGACGGTAAATGTGTGTTGTCATAAGACACTAAATGGGTAAAAATGTGTTGCAGCAGCCACAGGAAACTAATACAGTCCTCTACCTGTGTTCCTCAGACCCGACCATCTCTGTATTTTCCAGGAAGTCCAAAAGCCAGCTCCAGAATTGCATTTCTGTTTTTTGTTTTGTTTTGTTTGTTTTTTGTTTTGGGGACAGGGTCTTGCTCTGTCACCCGGGCTGGAGTGCAGCAACATGATCTCGGCTCACTGCGACCTCTGCCTCCTGAGTTTAAGTGATTCTCCTGCCTCAGCCTCCCAAGTAGCTGAGACTACAGGCGCCAGTCACCACGCCCAGCTAACAGTCCTGGGAACAAATGGCTCTGGGAAGCTGGTGTATCAATACCTCAGCTCCCTTGCCTCACAGGGCGCATACCTCTGAGGTCTTACACGCTCTCCCTGAAGTCTTACAGGCTAGAACTCCAGTGGTGCAACATGGTAACTGGCTGGACCCACACTCCCTGGATTAGCTGCCTCCCTCTCCCTGTCTCAATGCCCTACTCCCCTACAAGCACTTCCTGGAATCACTTATCAAACAAACCACCCATCGTTGAGTCCTGGCCTCTGAGCAACTCAAACCAAGACCCTTCAGAAAGCATTTTTTTTCTACACTGCACCCAGCACAGCTCTGCATCTGCATCTCCCCAGTGGGAACGGCAGTCCCTCGACGGCAGGATGGTGTGTCCAGGCCCTGGCACAGGGCCTGCCACGCTGAAAACACTGGGTAAATATGTGTTGAGTTGCTGACTGAATAATTTGCCTCTTTAAAGAAAACAGAACATCTTCTAGAAGATGCACAGGCACTCATATTGCCAGCAGAGCTTCCAAATTAGTGGTGGGGTGGGTGCTGCTTTAACAGAGCCCAAATTTCTTCTTTTTTTTTTTTAATTGCATTTTAGGTTTTGGAGTACATGTGAAGAACACGCAGTATTGTTGCACAGGTACACACATGGCAGTGTGATTTGTTGCCTTCCTCCCCTTCACCTATATCTGGCCCAAATTTCTACTGCATTTAGTGGCCTCCATTTGCATGCGGAGAATGGAGACGCCAGAATACTGGGGAAGAGTTTGTTTTCCTAAGTGGATTAAATGTGCCCCCCAGCAACCAGCACCTGCAGGTAGAGATCAGGCTTCTTGATCTGCAGTCTTCCTGAAGGCCTCTAGAAAGAGTCTGACCTGCCGGGTGCAGTGGCTCATGCCTATAATCTCAGCACTATGGGAGGCAGAGGCGGGTGGTCACTTTAGGTCAGAAGTTTGAGACCAGCCTGGTCAACGTGGTGAAACCCCTTCTCTACTAAAAATACAAAAATTAGCCAGGCATGGTGGTGCCCACCTGTAATGCCAGCTACTAGAGAGGCTGAGGCAGGAGAATCGCTTGAACCCAGAAGGCACAGATTGCAGTGAGCCAAGATCACGCCATTGCACTCCAGCCTAGGTGACAAGAGCAAAACTCTGTTTCAAAAATAAATTAAATTTAAAAAGAAAACAAAAAGAAATAGACTGACCCTGCTGCTGGGTCACTGGACACTCTCAGGGAAGTCTCTTAGAGGGACCAGGTTGTTTTCCACCTTCATGCCTTTGTCCAGGCCTCGAGTGCTGCCTGAAATTCCTTTTATCTATCTGCAAAACAATGGTTTATCTTTCAAGATTCGCCCTAAGTAGCACCTCTCTGGGGTCTTTCTTCTCTACCCTTTCTAGGACTTCCCAACCTGAGCCCCCCTTTTCATCTCCATTGACACTTCGGGTATCTTTGGATGCCTCTGACACTTCAGGGTGTTGCATCTGGGACAGGAATCCTATCTGTTTCTCTCCATGCTCTGATGCCTGGTATATAGTAGGTGTCCAGTGCTTGCTGACATGGACAGCTTCTTCCTCCTTGGCTCTAAGCCTGAGAAGCTCAAGGCTCAACCCATGCCCTCACCACACCTGGTCACGGCTGGGACCTCAGAGGCCCCAGGTGGAGCGCCAAGAGGATTCCTGGACTTCTGGAGAAGAAAAGAGACGTGGAGGGAAAGCAGAGGATCTGGGGTGGCTGGACAAGGGACAACCCCCAACCCGCTCCGAGATCCTATGGTGCCACGTCAGTACTGGGCACCCTCATCCTATCACCCATCAATACTGCAAAAAAACCTAGAAAGAACTCTCTCCATCCAGGCCACAAGATCCTACTGGGAGGCAGATTTCTGAATAAACAGATGGAGACAGAGACTCAAGGTTCTGGATTTGGGGCAGAAGGTCCAAAGCTTGGTCCATCATGTAGCCTCAGACAAGTCCCGTGAGCCAAGGCGGAAGAGACCAACAGACAGGTTCCAAATGCCCCTCCTGGCTGTCCCTCCTTGGCAGGACCTGGCCTGTCTCAGCCTTCCCACAGGGCAGCTGTCATGATTCAATAAGATGTGTTCAATGAGATGTGTTCATCTGCACCCATCTAATGAGCACCTACTGTGTGTAGGCCCCCAGAGTTGGGCAAAAAACAAAATAGATGGGAACCCTTCGTTCCTGAGGAAGAGGAAGATGAGGCATAGCAGAGTGGACAGGAGTGGGAGGGGAACAGGAAGGGGAGGAAAAGGTGGGCAGGACAGTCCCTCACGAGTCTGGCAGACCGCTGAGAAAGTCGGGTTTGATTCTAAAGACAACAGGCCTTGAGAGGCTGAGGCAGGTGGATCACTTGAGGCCAGGAGAAGTTGCAGATCAGCCTGGGCAACATGACAGAACTCCATCTTTACAAAAAAATACAAAAATGAGCCAGGTGTGCTAGGGCATGCCTGTACTCCCAGCTACTCAGGAGGCTAAGGTGGGAGAATTACCTGAGCCCAGGGAGGTTGAAGCTGTGGTGTGCTGTGATTGTGCCACTGCACTCCACCCTGGGTGACAGAGTGAGACCCTGTCAAGAAAGAAAAGAAGGGAAGGGGAGGGGAGGGGAGGGGTGGGGTGCGCTGGGGCAGGCCATGGTAGGAGAGGGGGGAAGGGAGGGAGGGAAGAAAAGGAAGGAAGGAAAGAAAGAGAAAGAGAAAGAAGAAAAGAAAGGGAGAGAGAGTAGAGGAGGGAGGGAAGGAAAGAACAAAGAACAAAAGAATGAATGAATGAAAGAATGAAAGAGAAGACAGGGAGGGAAGAAGGAAGGAAGGAGAGAGAAAGAGAGAGAGAGAATGAAAGAAAGAAAGAGAAAGGGAGAGGGGGACGGAGAGAGAGAAGGAAGTAAGGAAGGGAGGGAAGGAAGGAAAACAAAAGAGAGAAAGACAGAAAAAAGGACACCCAGAGAAAATTCCTAGCACATACAGCCTCCCCCAACTTGCACCCCTCCAAGGTGCCCAAAACAGGTGTATTTGGGTCAGGCACAGTGGCTCATGCCTGTAATCTCAGCACTTTGGGAGGCCAAAGCGGGTGGATTGCTGGAGCTCAGGAGTTTGAGATCAGCCTGGGCAACATGGTGAAACCCTGTCTCTACTAAAAATACAAAGATAGATAGATAGATGATAGATAGATAGATAGATAGATAGATAGATAGATAGATAGATAGATGGCTGGGCATGGCAGTGTGCGCCTGTAATCCCAGCTACTTGGGAGGCTGAGGCAAGAGAATCGCTTGAACCCAGGAGGCGGAGGTTGCAGTGAGCCGAGATCGCGCCACTGCACTCCAGCCTGGAGGACAGAGCGAGACTCTGTCTCAAAAACAAAACAAAACAAAAAACTAGGTGTATCCTTGTCTGCCATCCGTGGGCATCTGGCTTCTCCCCCAGTACCCACGCCTCCCCTTTCTGCAGGCAGCTGCTTGCAGCCTTTCAATGTTCCTGGCTCAGTCTCAAAAACTAGAATCCTTGGCCGCCCTCTCAAAGGGATTAAATCACTCAAAAACAAAGTTAAACAAGTTAGAGATAGTAGCAACAACCACGCCGAGGTGTAACAGGGACTCCGCAGCCACCACACTGAGCCCTTGTCGCTGTCTGGGCGGAAGGCACCCTGCTCTGCCCTGCCCTTGTTCTTTCATATACTCCCAAGGGGAGCTCGTGCATCCAGTAAATGCACTGTCTCTCTTTGGGTCAGCTCGGCTTTGCACTTTCCCTTCTTCCTAGATTCTCTCATGAGGTGATCGTTGCTGTTAACAAAACCTCCTCAGTACATGCCATGCTGGTATGCAGCTCAGGTGGCTACAAGGACTGGGTGATCAAAATGGAGAGGCTGAGGCAAGGAAGACTGCTTGAAGCCAGGAACTCAAGACCAGCCTGGGCAACAGAGCGAGACCCTATGGCTACAAAAATTCTATCAAAAAAAATAGCCAGGTGTGGTGGCGCATGACTAGTAGTCCTAACTACTTGGTAGGCTGAGATGGGAGGATCTCTTGAGTTCAGGAGTTTGAGGCTGCACTGAGCTATGATTGTGCCGCTGTACTCCAGCCTGGGTGACAGCACAAGACTCTTTTAAAAAAAAAAAAAAATAGCAGCCTCCCAGGGAAGGGTTTCTAGCCATCTGTTGATGATCACTGACCTGAGAATCATGGGGATTCCTGTTCTTCCTCCATCCGCACCCCCAGACTCAGGCATGGGAGTTGCTACCAGGCCACCTTCTCACCAAGAGTTAGAAGATCTGCCCACAGAGCTGGGGAAGAGTTGGAGCTGTCACAGATAAGTGAAGATTGGTGCACTCATTCTTGAAGCATCTTATTGACAAATGAATCAGTGGTGTCACTATAGCAGGCAGCCTTTCCATCAGGTTTCTCCTCTCAGCCAAACTCCTCGGCTTTTCATGTTGTCTGATCACATCCTTCCATACCCCAACTTCCCTCTTTATTCCAGCCCCATCAGACCAGCCAGCAGTCCCTTTTCAGCCACTGCACCTGTGCACATGCTGGTTCCTCTTTCTGTGCTGGGTAAATTTGTGTGCAATACCCAGCTAAAATGTCCCTTCCTCCAGGAAGCTCCTCTGGTCATGAGTCTGCCTCTCACCTTAGTCTGATGTTCTAGGTCCATCTCCCACATTGGGCTAGAAGGTTCTTAAGGGTGGGAACTTTGTGTTTTCTACCTTCATGGTTGGCCAGCACCTGGTACTAGACGGTCCTATGGAGTCACGTACCTTAAGCTTCGGAGACTCGGTTTCCTCAACTGGATAATGGGATTCTCATGTCAACCTCCCAGCATTGTGAGGAGGAGGAATGAGCAAGGCCTGTGAGGCTCCACATAGAAGTTGCCCCTCATAGCAGCCCCAGGGGTGGGCAGAACAGAGCCAGCCCCGACCTGGGAGGAGTGAGGATGATGACCTGTATGCATTGGTCCCCAGCTGCAGAGGTGCAAACCATGGTTCATTTACTCCTGCAGCTCAAAGCCACCTTCATCTCCTGTCCTCCCCAACCCTGCAGAGAGAGCAGTCCCTGCCAGGTTAACACTCACTGACCTCATACCACACCGGTCAAGAGACCAAAAGGAGAACTCATTTCCCAGCCAGGGGCCAGCTGTCCTCACAGAAGTCATGAGGCTCAGCACAGGTGAAAGCTGAGCCTGAGTCAGGAGCACCCGCCTCCTGCCCTCGGCCTGAGCAGGACTCAGACAGAACAGGGTGAGACTCTCCCAGTTCCCAAGGACCTCCTGGTGCCAGGAGCTTCCCAGACATCATCTCAAATCCCCGCACCAGCCTGGTGAGGGGTGCACCCTTAGTGTCCCCACTGTACAGATGGGAAAAATGAGGCTGAGTGTTGAGTGACATGCCCAAGGCCTCTCAGCTGCTAAGTGGTGAAGCCAGGGTTTGAACCCATGTCCCTAGGACATTCCTGTCTTCTCCACTTCCTGACCTTGGTCAGTTTCTGCTGTGGGTGTTTTCAGCCTGGGAACACCCTCCCCGCCCCAACATGCACACTCTTTATTCCATGTGTGCAACCGAGTGGGCCTTTGAGAAACAGCAGATAAAGTTACAGGTTCTCACCCAAAGCTCCGGGATGTTGTCTCCACTGAGGGTCAGAGGGTTGGGAGCCAAGCTCAGCCAGCCCCATAACTCACAGCCTGGACAGAGGGGACTTGTGCCAGAAGATTGAGCCCCTGCTGTGTGGAGAGGGTCCGGAAGAGGCCCAGATCCACCCTCCCACTGGCGACTGCATTTATGGAGTGCCTGCTCTAGTCGCCACCCAGTGAGTGGTTTTCCCTCACTTCCTCGCATGTGTCCCGCATGGGCCTGCCTCACGGTCTTTATGCCCACAGGCTCTCCCTCATCTCCTCAGCAGACATGTGTTGTGACAGGCACTGGGAGGAGAGCAGGGGGCAAGATGAACACAGTCTGCTCTGTTATCACGTGGAGGGAACAGACAATATGCAGCAAAGTGAACCAGCTGCTAAATAAGTCAAGACTGCATGGGGCTGCAGAGGAAATGAACTGAGCACTGCGCATCATGTGGGGGCAGTCAGGAGGGCTCCCTGGAGGAAGAGGCACCTGAGCTGAATGCTCAGGGATGAGAAGGCAAGAGTCTGGAGGAGGAGCGTGGATTAGGGTTAATGAAGCAAGAGAAGCATTCGCACAGTTCCTACCATACAGTGGGGTTCCCTCAATGTCATCCTTGGTGTCTCCCTAATATAATACCATATAGCCACACCATCCTTCAGCCACCAAGCACTTTACAGTTTATGTAGTGCAGAGCACTTCACAGTTTATGTAGTGCAGAGCGCTTCACAGTTTATATCGCATGTTCCCACGCAAGACCTTCTTATCTCCTCACATGGGCCCTGAGGCACAGAGATGAGGACACTGAGGTTGAGAGGAAAATGTCACCCAAGGACACATGGCCAGATGTCTCCTCCTAGCCCAGGCCACCCGCCTCTCTCTCCCTGCCTCTCTACCTTTCCCTAGAAGACAGCGGCTGGAGGACCCCTGCCTTGGCCGCCTCCCAGGCCCCCCGGCCTCCTGGGAGGGAGGGAGGCTCTGCACCAGCCCATATATAACCCACTCCATGCACCTTCTCCACATTAATAAATGGGGAACAGTGGGGTCATAAATCCTGGGGCTGCCAATGTCCCCGGGACCAGCTCTTTCTCTGGCCACGCACTAGTACTTTTTACAACCCATTAATTAGTCCCTCTAATAAAGTTTGACAAAATGATAACTTGCCCATGAAAAGTGTTGTAATAAATACATTTTCCCTAACTTTTGACCATTCGAGCATGGCCGCCTCATAAACCCTCTGCCACGGTTCACTGCCTCATTGTCTCTCTATATTTCTCCATCACCGTGGAAGTTCGGGGCCTGGGGCCTCACAGACTCAGGACAGGCCTGGGCCTGATTCTGGGACCCCAGCATCATCAGGGAGACAGCTACGAGTGGTCCCTCCCCTGCTCACAGACCTGCAGTGGCTCCCACCCCCAAGGACGGCAGTTGCCAAGCTCCAGTCTCTCCTTCCCGAGCCCTGTACTAGCCAGGTGGCCGCAGAACAAACCATTTCTGAACATGATGTTTTCTTCAATCTGATTCTCTTAAATAAGCTTATTTCACAAGGAAGCTTTAGAGCATCGTTATGGAAAACTGGAAAAGCCGTATAACCAATCACTGAAAAGGAAATACAAATAAACACAATGAAAACAAAAAGATGTCATCGGGCCCGGCTTGGTGGCTCACGCCTGCAATCCCAACACAATGGGAGGCCGAGGCAGGCGGATCACTTGAGCTCAGGAGTTCAAGACCAGCCTGGGCAACATGGTGAAACCCTGTCTCTACAAAAAATACAAAAATTAGCCAGTCCTGGTGTCATGTGCCTGTAGTTCCAGCTCTTCGAATGGCTCAAATAGGAGGATCACTTGAACCCAGGAGGTTGAGGTTGCAGTGAGCTGTGTTCGTGTTACTGCACTCCAGCCCTGGGTGACAAAATAAAACTCTGTCTCAAAAATAAAATAAAAAGTAAAGGCACCAAATCCCAGACAACCAGTACTGCTTTTTCTCCGGCACTTTGAGCCCCAGGCCCGCCTTCTCTCTTTTTGTAGTAAAGGAAGATCAATGAGGCTAGAGAGGCATTAGAGACACATCAGCACCAAGCCGAGACTTCCTCCTCAGTGTAGACAGAGGGTCTGAGAAAGGATTTCAAGAGGCCATGATTTCCCTTGGAGAGGCTCTGAGATAGAATGCCACATCCCTGCGCACCACCCAGGAGGGTCCTGCGCAGCAGCCGGGATGGCACCCAGGTGGGCCTCGGGGTGGGAATCTGGTCAGAGAATGGGCTGAGGCCCCATGTGTAAGCCCCAGGTACCTCGCCAGCCCACTGTGCTCCACAGAAGGGCACGAGACGGGGTTATTCCCATTGCACCGGAAGTCGAGAGAATGGCTATTGTTCATAAGAATCAAAACTCAAGGGTGGTGTTTGCAGAGCAGCCTGGAGAAGTATCATCATTCACGCCCAGCCATCCAAAATCATTTGTCCCTTCCCCTACCCATTTAGGGGAATTTATAATCAGTCCCTGGCTTGGCATCTGATCAGCACTGACCTCCTGACCTGCCTGGGGTTCCCCGATTTCAGATCCAGGGTCTCTTAGACTTCTCCACCCTCCTGGACTATCCCAGCTGCAAGACCAGGTCACCTCCCCAGGATCATCTGCCTTGGGGCTCCCAACATCCCTTTTTTTTTTTTTTTTTTTTTTTTGATACAGAGTCTCACTCTCTTGCCCAGGCTGGAGTGCAGTGACGAAAACTCAGTTCACTGCAACCTCTGCCTCCCTGGTTCAAGCGATCCTCCTGCCTCCATCTCCCAAGTACCTGGGATTACAGGCACCATACTCGTCTATTTGTGTGTGTGTGTGTGTGTGTATTTTTAGTAGACATGGGGTTTTGCCATGTTGGCCAGGCTAGTTTTGAACCCCTGATGTCAAATCCTCCACCCTCCTCAGCCTCCCAAAGTGCTGGGATGACAGGCATGAGCCACCATGCCCAGCCCAAACTCCCGACATTCCCACTCATGTCACCTAATGTAATGAGTTTGTTGTAGTGTTATCATTCTCCAGCTGAGTTCCAGCGCCAGGCTCTGCACAGAGGAGGGACCGGAGCAGTGAGGTCTGAACGAGTGAGTGAGTGAGAATTGGAATGTCTGATGACGTGCCAACCCACTTCACAGATGAACAAAGCAAGGCCCAGGAGAAGCAATGATGAGGCCAAGTGCCAGCGAGTCTGAAGCAGAGCTAAAACCCTGGAATGATACCTTTGAACCCTGCTCAATGCTTATTCTTCTGCAGCCACAAAAACCCAGAGAGACACTTTTGGCTGTAATCGCTGCCCACCGGGACAGATATGGGTTTCCTATTCCTGTGCCAACCTCAAAAATGTGAAAATTCCCAAAACCAACTGCTCACCATGATAGCTGACATGGGGTGCCCAGTCCCAAGCCCTAGTCCCTGCCCACGAGAGCTGGCCTTGAGCTCTGTGGTCCTTGCTGATGGAGGGCGTGCCCAGGCCTGCCCCTAGTGCCCCAGGTAGGTGCTGCCTGTCCATCACTGCCAAGCCTCCCAATAATGCTTCAAGGACGGTTGTTTGTGCCCATCTGACAAGTAAAAGGACTAAGGTTCCAAGAGCAGAAGGCACAGGGCCCAGGCTTAAAACTGCTTGTCCTCAGCCAGGTGTGGTGGCTCACACCTGTAATCCCAGTACTTTGGGAGGCCAAGGTGGGTGGATTGCCAGACCTCAGGAGTTCGAGACCAGCCTGGGCAACACAGTGAAACCCCATCTCTACTAAAATACAAAAAAAATTAGCCGGGTGTGGTGGCACATGGCTGTAGTCCCAGCTACACGGGAGGCTGAGGCAGGAGAATGGCTTGAACTCAGGAGGCAGAGGTTGCAGTGAACTGAGATCACAGAGCGAGATTGTCTCCAAAAATAAATAAATAAATACACCTCTGAAGGGTGATCACTGGGGCTGGTCCTGTTCTGAGACTGCAGCTCATGAGGAGTGATGTGTCTGCCACACAGTGCCTAAAATCCCAGCACTAGTCTCTCTCACGTGGAAAAAGCAATGGATTACTGAAGGCCTCTTTAAAATAGCAGCAAGGGAGTCTAGCACAAGGGAAAGGGCAACGGGTTAGGAATGAAAAGATCTGAACTCTAGTTGTGGTTGTGCTATCAACTCACTTTATGGCGTTGGATGAGTCTATCTAATCCCCAGTCCAGACCAGTTTTCCAGGAGTATGGATGGGGGAGGAATAGGGAAAGAGTGTGGGGTTGGAACATTGTTTCCCATAGCATAGGGTGTGTGACCTGAGAGATTCATTTAGGAGGATACATGGACTCAGCATTAACGATCACATAATAAATGCCCAGGTGTGGTGAATTATGCCTGAAACCCCAGCACTTTGGGAGGTTGAGATAGCTGGGTTGCTTGAGCCCAGGAGTTCAAGACCACCCTGGGCATCATAGCGAGACCCTATCTCTACAAAAAGTTTAAAAATTAGTCAGGTATGGTGGTGTGTGCATGTAGTTCCAGCTCCTTGCGAGGCTAAGGCAGGAGGATGGCTTGAAGCTAGGAGTTTGTGGCTGCAGTGAGCCATGATCACACCACTGCACTCCAGCCTGAGTGACAGAGCAAGACCCTGTCTCAAAACAAAAAAAGAATTGTGTAAATGAATGATCACTTTCCTGATTACTAACAGGAAGAAAGCCTCGGTTGGGTGCTGCTGCATCTTTAACGCCTCCCCTTTTGCGACCTCCCTTTTTAACAAAAACCAAGCAGACCTCAGGCTGAGAGCCCTGGCAGACGGTAGCGCCTGGCTGGACTTTCACAGAGTCACTCTGCTTTGGTTTCACGGTACTTTTGTTTAAGGTCACCATCTTTTCAGGGCAAGTGGAACGTGCTTCCCATTTACTCTAGCGGTATAAAGTGTCCTTTTTAAATACGCTCATTTAAGCTGAAAGAATGAGTTGATTTCATGAAAAGTACCGAATCAATATGAGCATCGGTGGAAGTGAAATAAGGAAAAATGGCAAAGTGGAAAGTGGATGATGGGCTGGAGGAGCTCTTTCGGGGCGGATGGGGGCCGCCAGGGTCACGGACTGCTCACCGTAAACAGCAGCCCCTCACTTCACAGTGTGCAAAAGCCTTTTCCAAGCACAGTTCAGTCAGTGTATCCGACGCCTGGTGACCCGGTTTTCCAAGGCCTCCCCCATGGCCACGTCTTAGAACCATCCCAGCGGCCAATCCCAGGCCATCACGGGTACTTTACAGACATCGCCGAACCGCGCCCTTTACCTGGCTTGAGTGGAAGGCACAACTCGAACCCCACACGCCAGAAGAGGAAACTGAGGCTCCGAGAGCCACATAGCAGTTTTTTGGCTACAGCAGTTGCAACCAATTCGCACAAACTCAGTGGCTGACAACAACAGAAACGCATCGTCTCAAGGTTCCGGAAAGCGGAAGTCTGAAATCCAGGCATCCGCAGGGCTGTGCTCCCTCCAAAGGCTCTCGGGGGGAATCCTTCCTTGTCTCTTCCAGCTTCCGGCGGCCCCGGCGTTCCTTGGCTGGTGGTGCATCCCTCCAGGCTCGCCTCCATCCCCACACGGCCTTCTCTTCTGCAGCCTCCTCCCTCCTTCTCCGTCTCCAAGGACACCTGTCATCGGACTTCGGGCCCTCCCTAATCCCTGCTGATACCATCTCAAGATCCTTTACTTACTTGCATCTGCAAAGACATTTATCCAAACAGTGACATTCACAGTTTCCGGGGGACATCTTCTGGGAGTTGGGGGTGGGGTCACCACTTAACCCACTAGAAGCAGTATCAGGATTAACGCTTAGGATGGAGCCGGGTTTTCTTCAGTGGACACACAGGCACAGCCCAGAGCCCACCTCCCCTGCCCATACCACCATGGGTTGTCCAAGCTGCCCCTCCGACCCAGAAACCCAGGAACAGCAGGCAGCTGGTGTGGCAGGGATCAGGCCTCGCACGGTCTCACGCTCCGATCTAATTAGGACAGAAGACTGAACTCTGCTCAATGATACCGGCATCAGCCCACCCACCTGCCTGGGGACCCATCTCTTTGAGGAAATTTATAGCCATAATTTAGGTGAATTATGGCTGCTGGCACCTGAGCCATGAGAATTGCCCAGGCACATTAAACGCACCCACTAACACCCCTTGATGCTGGAACCACCCTCACAGAGCCTGTAAAATAGGGAATGGCAGAGAATAGGGACCCTCACGGGAGCCACAGGAACCCCAGGACTGCAGCATCCGGCTGAGCTGGGGGCAGAGAACTGGGTTTTCCTCCCAGCACTGCCTCACTGGGTGAGCCGTGGTGGATCCCTGGCCCTTTCTGGGTGCCAGTGGCCTGGCGAAGCCAAGTGTGGTGTGCGGGCCAGCAGCATCAGGGAGATGATTAGGAATGCAGAAACAGCACCGCACACTCAATCGAGACCTGCACATTAACAGGCCCCCACTCCAGGGGTGTGCAGCCAGAGTCATGCTTGGGAAGCTGTGATGGAAGCACAGGACGGAGTATGCCTTGGTCTATGGGAGGTGCTGTAACAAAACACCGTAGAATGAGTGGCTTATGAGCCACAGGAATTCACTGCACACAGTTCCAGGCTGGAAGTCCAAGATCAAGGACCCCTGGGCGGGTCCAGCGTCAGGCGAGGTCCCACTTCCTGGTTCCTAGACTGACTTCTCTTTTATAAGGGCACTAGTCCCATTCACAAGGAATCGATCCTCATGATCTAATCACCTCCCGAAGGACCCACCTCCTAACACCAACACCTTGGGTGTTAGGTTTCAACGTACAAACTTTAGGGTGACACAAACATTCCTACCATAGCAGAGCACAGCCATGCAAGCCTGGGACACCATGAAGCCCATGCACATGCTCACAGTCCCCGCCACCCATCAGAGACACCACACACTGCTCCCCCAACAGGTGCACACACACCTCACTTCACACATTTGTGGAAACACATGCTCCAATACATAACACATACTCATATATGCACCTATGCACAATCTGTGCCCATTCCCATATATGTCGCTGCTGTTAGGACTGCAGGCAGCTGAGAAAGATAGCTTGGGGTTCTTCGTTTGTCCATTCAGCATATTTACTAGCCAATGACTGAAACCAGGCATGCACCAGGTGTGCATGTGTGAAGCTGAAGAAGGAATCCCCGGCCCTCAGCTCAAGGTCACGATGTGGTCTGACTGATGCAATAACAGAGGGCTATGCACAGAAACGGGAGAGGGAAGGGGGAGGAGACAGATCAGCCCGTGGGGAGAAGGTGGACCAGAGAGGCTTTCCAGACAAAAAGACCTGGCTGGATCCCAGCAAATAAGTACGAATGTTCTTGGCAGGCAAAGTAAGTGTATTCGTCTGTTTTCACACTGCTGGAAAGAACTTCCTGAGACTGGGTAATTTATAAAGGAAAGAGGTTTAATTGACTCACAGTTTAGCATGGCTGGGGAGGCCTCAGGAAACTTACAATCATGGCAGAAGGGGAAGGGGAAGCAGGGCACCTTCTTCACAAGGCAGCAGGAAGAAGTGTTGAGCAAAGAGGGAAAAGCCCTTTATAAAAACCATCAGATCTCGTGAGAACTCACCACCATGAGAACAGCATGGGGGAAACCGCCCGCATGATTCAATCACCCCCACCTGGTCTCTCCCTTGACACGTGGGAGTATGGGGATTACAATTCACGATGAGATTTGGGTGGGGACCCAGAGCCTAACCATATCAGTAAGAAAGGACATTTTCAGTAGAGAGAACAGAAGCAGCAAAGTCCAAGAGGCATAAACAGGTGGCTCAGGGCAGGCAAAGGTACAGAATGTAGGCCACACCACGCCTGATACTAAGTCTCCTAAATTGGACCCGAGCCTTTTTGCCCTTTCCACTCCCTTCCCAGCACTCCAGTCAGGCCACCCTCACCTCCTCCTTGCACCAAAACAGCATCCTTGCAGAGCTCCTTGCTGGACTTAAGTCTTACTCCTTCCAGACCCACTCACCTCCCTCTGCAGACACAGGGACCTTCCTACCATCCAAACCTGATCATATCACCCTCTTGATAAGCCCTGCCTTGGCTCCCTAGTGCCCTCAGACTAAAGACTAAAGTTTTCAGTTCCCTCAGGTTCTGTCCAACTCTCATATCAAGTTGCATCTGCAATGCTGTTGGAATCTCACCCAGCTCCCTCACACTGCCTTACCTTTGCATGCACCATTTCTTCTGCCTGAAGGTCCCTTTCCCAATGCCTTTCTCTACCTGTCAAACTCCTACTCATCCTGCAAAACCCATACTGCCAAAGGTCTTTTCATCCAAAATGCCTTCCATGAGATGCTTGGAAAAGGGAGAAATAATTACCTGTTGGGGTCAGGTCTTCAGTGATTTCTCAGAAATTCAGGCTTTGGGATGAGACAGGAGCAGGAATGTGCAGGGGTTTTAGGGTCCAAACACATCCACAAGGCAACCCCAAAACATGTTGCAGAGCTTTTTTCTCTTTCTTTTTTAAATTAGATTTTCATATTTCAGAGATCAAGAAGCTCAAAACATTTTCCGTGATAACCTTTCTTAGTGCCTCAAGACAGCCAAACTGGTTTTATTTTTATTCCCTCAGATCTGAACTTTTTGAACACTTAGGACAAATGAAGCCCCCTAGTTCACAAAGAAAGAAAATACACAAAACCCACCCCCTTGGGGCCGGGGCTAGATTGAGGATGTGGGTAAATAGCAACAAGAATGATAACAATGGGTGTCAGGGCTCTGGGAAGGCGTATTATAAACAAGGTCTCTGACCACAGAAGAGGCCGCACGAATCCACATAAAACAACCTCAAACCAGTAAGGCAGTAGGTCATGAGGTGAACTGGGATGTGAGGAGATTCCAGAGGCAGTGGGTGGCATGTGTGGCAATCCAGGAGGGCTTCATGGAGGAGGGAAGCCTCTCCTCCCACCGCCTCAGTGACCTAAACTCTCCTAAACGAAGACAGGCCCCTGGGGCCTGGCCTGAGTGTGCCAGTCCCCTGCAGCATTTCAGGCACCTGTTCTCCAACGAGGCAAAGATACACTCCAAAGTGGCTTTTCAAATTAGATTGTTCGGAATTCCTAATCAGCGCAATTAATAGACCCCCAAAGACTGTTAATTATGTTTTCTGTGGCCAGTGTACACAGAGGCTGATCGATCCACTCTGAACTGCCAATTATGGAGGCACTGCAGATGAAGCCACCTGGAGAGGTAAGGCGGCCAAGCTGGGAAGCAGCAGGGGCTTAGGGACTTTTCACCAAGCGAGGCTCCATGCCGACCCACCTGCCTGCCTTTCGGGGTGTGGCACCTGCAGACTCAAGCCAGAAGGAGTTGGATGTTCACACCCAGAGAGCAGAAGGCCCCAAGACTTTTTCACTTGGGAGGGAGCAAATGGGCCTGATTTCTGAGTGTGCTACTGTGTGTGCATGTGAGGTGTGTTTGTGCCAGGTGTGTGTGTGTGTGTGTGTGTGTGTGCAGAAGAGGTGGCTACAGGTGCCTGTGAGTGAGCATGTGCAGGGGCACGACTGGAAGGGTGTATGATTGAAGAGGTGAGTACGCACGTTTGTGTCTGAAAGCTAGCTGTTATTGCAAGTGTGGACATGTCTGAGTGCAGTCTATCTGCTGTAACAAACCCCATACACTGGGCGGCTTGCAAACAGCAGAAACCTAATTCTCACGGTTCTGGAGGCTGGGGAGTCCAAGACCAAAGCTCTGATAGATTCCATGTTTGGTGAGCGGTGGCTTCCTGGTTCAGAGACGGCCCCTCCTTCTCAGAGTCTTCACACGGTGGCAGGGCCAGGGAGCTCTCCAGGGCCTTTGTGTTTGTTTGTTTTTAATTATTTATTTATTTATTGCAACGAAGTCTCCCTCTGTTGCCCAGGCTAGAGGGCAGTGGCGTCATCTCTGCTTACTGCAACCTCTGCCTCCCGTGTTCAAGCAACTCTCACGCACCTTCCCCCACCCTGCGCCCTCTCTGTATCTGGGCCCCAGGCAGGGATGGCACAGTGTGCCCCCACTGCCCACACTGGATACCAGTGGCACCTGCACGCTTTCTTCTTTACCACCGAAACATCTCTCAAATCTCTCAGCGTCTCCTCCTCATCCTGCCACCTGCTAACCTGACCTAATCTCCTATCACGGGCCCCTGTCATGTCCATCTGGGATTCACAACTGGCCCCTCCAAATACACCCACACTCCCAAGCCTTCTCTGCATAGAAATCAGAAGACTCCTTCTAAACTCAAGTCTGACTCTGCCTTTCCCTTCTTTAAAACCATCCATGGCTCCCATGGTCCCATCGCCCTCCTCCCCACAGCCGAGTCCTGACTTAACCTGTCTCTCTCAGGTTCCTGCCACATTGACCTCCATTCAACCTGTCAAAGAGCCCATGCTTCCTCTCCCTGAAGGCCCTTCACACACACTGTTCCCTCTCCACCCAGAATGCTTGTCCCTTCCGCTCTTTACCTAGTTCATATCTCAGATGCCACTTCCTCCAGGAAACCCTCCCTGGTACACACTCATCACTATATGTCTGTGTCTCGAAGCACAGTGTGCTTATGCTGCAAGCTCCCTGCTGGGGAGTGGGGAGTGGGTAGGGCCAGGACCTGCTCCTGCTCACCACTGTGTTCCTAATACTGGTGCTGTGCCTAGCCCACAGTAGGCACACAATAAATGCTTGCAAATGGGCAAATGAATGAGTGTGCATGTGTGCATGTGTGTTTGTGGGTGTGATGTGTACATGGGTGTGTCCCTGTGGTGACAGCTGCTGGAACCCAGCCTGGCCCATCCTCTTTCTTCCCTGCCTCTCCCTCCCCCAGCAAGGCTGCCCCAGGGGATGGGGTCTGGCTGCAACCAGCAGGGCAGACTTGGAGGGGATGGCATGCCCTAACCAGGCCTAGACAGGGAGGATTGGAAAACAGGCCCATGGGCACTGAGACAGTGGGGTGGACAGGGTGGTCCAGGTGGAGGGCAGAGCAATCAGCAAGGGAGGCAAGAAACGGCCTTGTTTAAATTTAAGCTCCATCAATGCAGGGGCCACATCTGTAGTAGTCATCACTGTAATCTCCAAAGCACAGTACCTGGCACATAATTAGTGCTCAATAAATACGGGGCAGAGAAAAGAAGGATCGTTTATTGCTTCCTAGGGTTTTGGGGTTTTTTGAAGAGATGGAGTCTCATTATGTTGCCCAGGCTGGTCTCGAACGCCTGGCTTCAAGCAACCCTCCCTCTTTGGCCCTCCAAAGTGCTGGGATTACAGGCAGGAGCCACCATGCCTGGCCACCTTAGGGCTTTTATAAGTCACTCCTGGAGTCCTGAGCTCCAACCAAGGTTCTGCCACATATCAGCCTTGTGAGGCTGGGCAGCCTTGTGCGTTTTTGTTACTCCGTTTCCCCATTAGTAACATGAAAGTGAGATTCATGGGCTCCTGTGAGGGACAATTGTTTCTGCCAGTCCACCCTGATCCTCCCTCAGGGATCATCCATGACTCCCACCTCCCTTGGACTGTGATGTTAGTTGTTTCTGGATTTTTTTTGTTTGTGTGTGTTTATTTGTTTGTTGAGATGGAGTCTTGCTCTGTCGCCCAGGCTGGAGTGCAGTGGCGTGATCTCAGCTCACTGCAGCCTCTGCCTCCCGAGTTCAAGTGATTCTCCTGCCTTAGCCTCCCAAGTACCTGGGATTACAAACATGTGCCACCATGCCTGGCTAATTTTTGTATTTTTAGTAGAGATGAGGTTTCACCATGTTGGCCAGGCTGGTCTAGAACTCCTGACCTCAAGTGATCCTCCTCCCTTGGCCTCCCTCTGTAATATTTAAGAGAGACTTATCCCAGTCCCCAGCTCTTGGAAGGGCACATGACCTGCACTTGACTAATCAAAGTGCTCCATTCCTGGTCCTGTGATTGGCTCAGAAATATGCACATGACCCAAGTACAACCAGTGAGAATGAATCCTAGAGCTTGTGCTGAAACTATTAATAAAAAGCTTTTTATTTTTTTTTTTCTTGTCATAGTTCTGACAAGAGAATATAGTTCTGGAGTTACTGGGGATTCTGTAAAAAGAGCTTGCCTGTAAGAAGAAAATGAGACCACGTCCTGCCCTGCAGACATTGTTGGAGCACCTGGATCCAGCCATGCCTGAAGCCAATGCCAAGCTTTTGTGTGTGTGTGTGTGTGTGTGTGTGTGTGTGTGTGTGTGTGTGTGTGTGTGTCTGGCACATAAGTAAAGGTGATACAAATGGTAGCTGTAATTAGCAGAATAGGCTATGGCACACAGTTGGCACTTGGTAATGTTAGTGCCTGCCTTCTTTCATTCCCCTGCCCTTGGAAACATCGTAGCCTTACTGCCATCCCTCTTTCTGTCCACTATAGATGCTTCCAGAAGGATTGTGGGGCCACATTCAGGGCATGAGAAAAATGTGTTAATGGTAGAATGTCTGTCAGAGCATTTTCCCATCAAGCTGTTCTTCTTCCCCACTGAAGATGCTTAAGGGATAAGACAGATGCCAAAAATAATGAGGCTGGGAACAGTCGTGATCCTCGCCTGGCAAATTCACAGCTGCAAGCCATTCAGGCCCTGGGGCAGCCACAGAGAGGGAAGGAGCAGAGAGCCCGAGGGGGTCTGCAGGGGCTGGGTACCTCTGCGTCAGGCCAACAGTGGGGTCTGGGCTTTGAGAGCTGAGGGCAAGTTCCTGTCAGCAAGGCTGTGAAAGCATTTAGTGAATGCCTACTGGATGCTAGGCCTGTGTAGTAGTGAACAATAATAAACAAGGAAAGTAGAGCAGAGAGAGGAGACCACTTAGTAGGTGATTTTCAACTGCTTATGGTTGAATGGGTAGACCTTCAGAGATCCAGTCCGTGGATAGCCTTCATGCCCCAAATAGCCAGGGTCAGTGTGCGCAGGGGAGGCACTAACCTGGCTGAACGTGGGGAGAGAGCAGAGAAGGCTTCCTTGGGGTTGCTTGTGGACTGAGTTGAGCCTTAAAGAATGAGGTCTTGGCTGGGCGTGGTGGTTCACGCCTGTAATCCCAGCACTTTGGGAGGCTGAGCCGGGCAGATCACAAAGTCAGGAGTTCGATATCAGCCTGACCAACATGGAGAAACCCCGTCTCTACTAAAAATACAAAAATTAGAGCCAGGCGTGGTGGTGTGCATGTGTAATCTCAGCTACTCAGGAGGCTGAGTCAGGAGAATCACCAGGAGGTGGAGGTTGCAGTGAGCTGAGATTGTGCCATTGCACTCCAGACTAGGCGACAGAGCAAGACTCCATCTCAAAAAACAAACAAACAAACAAACAAAAATATGAGGTCTTAGCAATGAGAAGTCCTGTGAGATAGAGTGGAAAGAAATTCCTGGAAGTAGCAAAGGAGCAACATCTCCCCAGAATACACAGGGAAGTGGGGACCCCCAAGTGCAGCAGGACTTACAGATCATGCTAAGAAGCTTGGGCTTTGGGCCGGAGCACTGGGGAGCTATGGGAGGGCTTTGAGCAAGGTAATGCCCTGACTTAGGTTTTGGCTTAAGAAAAACCTTTCCAGCCACTATCAGCTTAGAAGGAGAAATTCTGGAGGATGTTAGCATCAAGCAGGTGAGCGATTCTGGGGGCTGAGACTGATGCCAAATATTTCAGAAGTAAAATCAAAAGGTTTGGCGGCTTTTGGAGTCAGATGGAAGGCGGAGTGGAGAAGGAGGCCCAGAGGAAAAAATAGGATGCTCAGGTTCAAGGTCTGGCCTTCTGGGGCTGGGCTGCAGGTCCTCCTTCCGAAAATGGGAGCTCATAATATCTGCCCTGCTAAACTCAGAGAGTTGGCATGAAAAGCAAGTGATGGGATGACTGGGAGAATGCCTCGAATTGTCTACAGCAGGGTCGGCAAAGGCTCTCTGTAAAGAGCCAGATAGTAAATACTTTAGGTTTTGTGGGTCATAAGTTCTCTATCCCTTCTGGCACTCAACTCTGCACCACAGATGGTACATGCACACATGGGTGTGGCCATATTCCCATCAAACTTCGTAGCCTGGTGGTTGTGGTTTGCCAACCCAATTTAAGGTGATGGTAAATACCAACACCTTCTTCTTAGCACTCCTGATATCTCTTCCCTCTTGGCCCTGCTTTCGTCCTATTTTCTCTGTCTCCAAAGATCACAGCCCAGAGAAAAAGCAAGTACAGTTGGCCCTCCCTATATGTGGGTTCCAGATCCATGGACTCAACAAACCACAGACTGAAAATATTTGCAAAAAATAAAATGGATGGTTGCGTCTGTACCAAACATGACTTTTCTCCTTGTCATTATTCCCTAAAGAACACAGTGTAACAAGTCTTCACATAGCATTTACATTGTATTAGTATTATAACTAGTCTAGAAATGATTTAAAGTATATGGAGAATGTGTGTAGGTTATATGCAGATAGTACTCCCTTTGTATATAAAGGACTTGAGCATGGATTTCCACACCCACGTGGTATTCTGGCACAAATTCCCCCTGGATATTAAGGGATGATTGTACTTCTCCCTAGGTACTCATTATATAAATGAGGAAACTAGATCAGAGCGAGAAGACCTACACTTAGTAGGTGGTTTTTAACTACTTATTGGTTGAATGAATGGACCTCCGGAGATCCAATCCATGGATAGCATTCATGCCCCAAGTGGCCAATCCTGTACTCGTGGCAGACATCAAAAATCAATCCCAGCACACTTCTCCATGGAGCATTGATTTGGCTTCTAAATTCTCAAGTCAAGATTCCAGGCAGCCACCTTTAATTGAGATCATCACATAAGAAGAAATGGAAACTAGTTCAGCCCTTCTATTTTGTAGATGAGGAAATGGAGGCAAAATAAGCTCTCATGGGGAGTCTGTGTAGACCAGCTGGTGCCCTCTGGCTGCCTGTTTCATCCAACCTGTCCAGAAGCTCCAGAGAAGCCCTCATCCAGCTGGGCGGGCAGGGGGTGCCAGAGAGGAGCACAGCTGGGCAGCTGGCATGAGCTCATCCCAGCGCCTCCCTGCCCAGCCATGTCCCTTCTGTCCCCCGCCCGCCTGCTCCCCACAGCTGCTCTTTTGAAAGCCCTGCATAGAAAGCTGTTGATGTGTCTCTCTGTTCCCTTTTCAGACCATTGTCCCCTTGCTGGCGCCAGCCGTGTTCTTCTCTTGGCTGCTTAATTAACAGTATTATTAAAGCCTAGAGGAAAGAGTCACCCAGATCCTCCCTGAAAGACACTCATGCTTGGGAAGAGGAGCTGCAAGCAGACAGGAAGCAGGGACTGGTGCCAGGAGATGCCCCCTCCCCACCTCCAGGGCCCTTCACTTGCCAATGCCCAGTGGGATCACGTTTCCCCACCTTCCTGGGGAAGCCACTGAGGGCCCGTGAGGGAAGAGGCAGGGAGGAGGTGGCTTGCAGCAAGCTTGTCTGGAAGCACCCAGGCCTGGTTGATAAACCCGGCTCTCAACAATGGGTGCAAGTCTTTGGGAAGAGGGGCTAGGCCCCCAGCCCTGGGATCAGCTCAGAACTCAACAGTCACATCCTCACTACCTCCATGCAGAGCAGCAGAACTAGTAGCTGGAAAACATGTCCAGTAGCTGTGTGACCTTGGGCCAAACCATCACTGCCTCTGTGATCAATTTCTCGTGTGTAAAATGTGCTTCTGGTGCACCTGGTCTGGTGCTAAGCCCTTCATGTGCATTATCTTACCTATCCTTGTTCCAGGACTCTACTGCTACATTACAGAACACCCCAAAACATGGTGCCTTAAAGCAACAACAATCACAGTCTGTAATTTATGCAGGGTGCAGTGGGATAGCTCATCTCAGCTCCACATGGTATCAGCTGAGACAACTCAACTGTGGGGTGGAGGACCCACTCCCAAAATAGGTCGCTCACGTGACTGGCAAATTGGTTCTTGCTGTTAGCTGGGAGCTCAGCTGGAGCTATGCACTGTGGGCACAGAGATGGGCTCTCCATTCCTCTCCATGGGCTTCTTGGGCTTCCTCACAATATGGCGGCCAGGTTCTGGGAAAGAGTAACTTAGGAGAACCAGGCACAAGTACATGGCCTTGTTATGACCTAACCTCAGAAATCACAACATCACCTCCATGGTACTCTGCTGCTTGAGGAAATTCAAATACCCACCCAAGTTCAAGGAGATGGGATTTACACTCAACCTCTTGATGAGGAAATGACAAGATTATACAAGGGCATAAGGAATTAGAGATGTGTTTGTGATCATCTTTGAAAAATGCAATCTGCCAATCTGCCATATTCTTCAAAACAACTGGAAGGTCACTACAATTATTATTTCCATTTTACAGACTAGGAAAATGAGAATTTAAGTCATTCAGAGAAGTTAAGTAATTTACACAAAGTCACACAGCTTTGTGGCTGAGGAGGGTCATGAACATAAGCAGCCTGACTTCAAAACATAGGGTTTTTCAAAATTCCTTTTTTTTTTTTTTAGCTGCAAGACATATCCTCCTAATAAAATCTTCTGGGAGAGATTTGTGAAAGGAGGTCAAAACAGGGGACTTGGACCCTGCCATGGCCTCCAGGATCCTCTTAGGAACTCAAGTTTCCAAAAAAGTTTGAGAACCCCAAGGTAAGCTGTTCTCCAAGTCCCCACTTGGCAACAAGGAAAAATCCCCTCCATCATCCGGTTGGTCTAACCAGGTCTAGACTCTGCTCCTATTATCTTATTTTACAGCTTCCTGGATTGCTGCCTGTATTAGCCCATTCTCATACTGCTATAAAGAACTCCCTGAAACTGGGTAATTTATGAAGAAAATAGATTTCATTGACTCACAGTTCCACAGGCTGTACAGGAAGCATGGCTGGAAGACCTCAGGAAACTTACACTCACGGCAGAAGATGAGGGGAAGCAAGCACTTCTTTACCATGGGGAGCAAGAGAGCGAGGGAGCGAAGGAGAAAGTGCTACACACTTTTAAACAACCAGATCCCATGAGAATTCCCTCACTATCACGAGAACAGCAAGAGGAAAATCCTCCCCAAGGATCCAATCACCTCCTACCAGGTCCCTCCCCAAACGCTGGGGATTACAATTGAACATGAGATTTGGGTGAGGACACAGAGCCAAACCGTATCACCACCCCTCCTCTGAGTGGATCCCAACAACCCAGGTGGCTTCTCCATACCTGCCAACCTCATCCCAACTCCCAGTTCTTATTGGAGGTGATGTTTAAAACAAACAGCACTCTGCTAGGTAAAGAAAGTTGGAGAAAGGGTGGTCTAACAGAGGGACCACCACACGCCACACCATGGAATATGGGGCAGCCAGGGGAGGGAGTGGCCAGGGAGTGACATGAGCAGGGCTGTCAGGCAGGCAGGATTAGAGAACGCAGGGTGGAGAAGTTTGTTTTGAAGGCAATGGGGGTGGACCCATGGAAGGGTTTTGAGCAGGGGAGAGCCGTGATTGGATTTGGGTTTTGGTCTGGCCGAGGTGTGGACAATGGCTTGTGGGAAGGAGGCTGGACTGTCAGGGCTCCACCACCCTCAGGCTGGGGGAGGGAGGGCAGCACATCAGCTCTTGGTACCCAGGGGAGGTGGAGAGAGGGCACCTGGGACTCAGGTTGGAAGACTGAGTGAATGGTCAGTTCTGACTGGACTTACTGTCCCTGTCTCTAGGAAACTCCCAATAAGACAGCTCCCAGCGACAAAGGAGCAGAGAGGAAGAGCGGAGTGACTCATCAGAGCCCCACCCAGGCTGTCTGCTCCGACATCAGCCCCAGGCTCCCACCCAGCTCTGTCTGCCTGAACGCCACTTCCCAGGATGCCTGACGTATTCCTTACGTGGTGACTTTGACATGAACGCTATAAAAAGAGGGGTTTAAAAATAGTCACCTTGTCACGAGGAATACGGAGGAGAGATACCCCCTCCCCATGCAAAGGAATGAGGTGGAAAGTCACCCAACACTTCTTGGAGCTGTGCCCGTCAATGCCACTCCCTCCTCCACACCTTGCACCTGATCAGGACAACTTCATAGAGATTTACTGACTCCCTATGCTCGGGAATCTTTCTGCTACTTTAATCAAATCAACTCTGTGCATCAGTGATGTCTGCCTGCTTCATTCCCTCTCTTCCCAGGACTCAGCAAAGCTGAGAACAGCAGCTCATGGGCTACGGTGACCCAGGAGACCCTGCCAGGGCATTGCTTCCAGCCTGGCTCTGTACACACGTGCACCTGGCTTCAAATCTTCTCCCTCTCCCTTCCTTGCTGGGTGATCTTGAGCAAGTGATTTGACCTCTCTGGGCCTCGATTCCCACATCTGTAAAATGGAGCCCAAAACAGGAAGAATGGAGAGGCACAAGGGGGCAGGGGATGGGGGCGGCACCTGGAAAGCCGGAGCTGGAATCTCCGACATCCACTAGACAGGTCCAGCGAGTACCTACTTCCCATCCAGACACTCGGGAGAGCACACAGCCCATGGGGACAGCCTGAGTGCCTTCAAGCAGTTTGATTAATGTTCCATTTAGTGCAATAAACAATACAATTACTCAACCCCTCCAAACTCTGCTCTGAGTGGGGTGGGCAGGTGGGGTGCGCCGGCTAAGATGGGGCTTTGCAGTCATCCTTGCTATTAATTACAGGTACTTAAGCACAGCCCTAGAAAACCAATGTCACACCTTCTCCGTGGCTGAAAGGGTGGATGCGGGGAGTGGACCAGAGCGGGTCTCAGGGTCTTCCATTGTGGCATCCCGCAAAGGACACACAGAGATGGCTTAAGGAAGACGTTTTCTCCCCCTTTCTCTCCCACTGTCCCTGCCTGTTCTCTTTGTCACAATAAATCTGCATGACAAATAATGACATGTCCTCAGTAGTACCCATGCTGAGCATCTAGGATGCTTGGCCATGGGTTCTGCAAGCCTTCGCTGCCTTTCCTCTCATGTCCGGGGCTCGGCTGGCTGTCGGCTGGTCTAGCCTGGACTCAGCTGGAACCACCTGGGTAACTAGGATCTGTCCCACATGCCTCTCACCCTCCCGCACACTGGCCCAGGCATGTCCTTCTCTTGGCAAGGACAGGAGGCAAGAACAGGAGGCAAGAGTAAGCGAGCTCTGTCACCATAGACTTCCGTTTTGCTAACATCCCATTGGCCAAAGCAAGTCACGTGGCTGAGCCCAACGTCAGAAGAGGCGGGCACTGCAAGGTCACGTGGCAAAGGGTGTGGACACAGGGAGGGTTGGGAAATGGGACCATTTTGAAATCAGTCTGCCAAGCTGCCTAACCTCTTCCTGGTCCCAAACTCAGAGCTGAGAAAGGGAGAAAAGGCACCAGAGAAAAGCCTTCTTAAAGGGGGATAGAATGTTTTATGTGTGGTTTTTCTTTGGTTTGGTTTTTTATTCTTATTTATTGAAACAGGGGCTTGTTCTAACACCCAGGCTGTCACCCAGTGCCATGATGTCATCACAGCTCACTGCAGCCTCAACCTCCCAGGCTCAAGCCATCTTTGCATGCCGAGTAGCTGGGACCGCAGATGTGTACCACCACACCCAGCTAATCTTTTTTTCTATTTTTTTAGTAGAGGCAGGGGTCTCCCTATGTTTCCCAGGTTGGTCTCGAACTCCTAGCCTCAAGCTATCCTCCCACCTCAGCCTCCTGAGTAGCTGGGACCACAGCTGCACACCACCATGGCTGGCTAATTTAAAAAAAATTTTTAAGGCCAGGCACAGTGGCTCACACCTATAATCCCAGCACTTTGGGAGACCGAGGCAGGTGGATCACAAGGTCAGGAGTTCAAGACCAGCCTGGCCAAGATAGTGAAACCCTGTCTCTACTAAAAAAAAAAAAAAAAAAAAAAAAAAAAAAAAAATTAGCCAGGCATGGTGACAGGTGCCTGTAATCCCAGCTACTCGGGAGGCTGAGGCAGAGAACTGCTTGAACCTGGGAGGCAGAAGTTGCAGTGGGCTGAGATCAAACCACTGAACTCCAGCCTAGTTGATAGAGCGAGAGTGTGTCCCCCCCCAAAAAAAAATATTTGGTTTTAGTAGAGGTCTCATTATGTTGCCCAGGGTAGTCTCAAACTCCTGGCTTGAATTGATCCTCCTGCCTTGGCCTCCCAAAATGCTGGGATTACAGGTGTTAGCCACCATGCCCAGCCTAGAATATTAACTGACAAATATATTAGGACTGTGCGAAGGACGTGAAATCCAGCATCTAAAGGGCAGAACTGAGGGCTGGTTTTGTTTGCTCTGCAGCAGCTTAAGGAGGACACATTTTTTTCATCACGTTTGAAAAGCAAAAATCTAGGAATGTTTGCTTTGCTTTTATTCAGCCAATACTGAGATTTCAATCAGGGAAACTCTGGCAATCTAAAGCAAATGGCCCATTAGGAAGTTGTTACCTGGGGAGTCCTTACGGAGCCTCTGGCTTGCCTCTGCGAGGATCTCATGCAGAACACTGCTGTGGGCCCAACCCATGGAGGAATCTGCATTTCTCCTGAAATGTGAATCATCCTAACAGCTGGCATGGGTGACCCCCATTCCAGGGAGGTTAATTACAAGAACTTGGACCCAGAGCTAGAACTCCAGCTGCCCCAACACACACACACAATAAGAAAGCCAACACTGACAAAGGATCTGCTTGAATTCTCCCCACTTTGGGACGTAGACACTATTTTTGTCCACATTTTATTGGTGGTGAAACTGAGGCTGAGAAAGGAAGATTGGCAGCTGGCAATAAAGTGGGAGCCAGAATGCAAGCCTGGGGGGTCTGATACCAGAGCCCTTCTGCTGCATCCCAATGCCTCCCTGCAGTGGAAATGCACAGGAGATGCCAGGTAAGCTGGCTGTTTAAGCATCCAGCCCAGTCCACAGTGGGTCACAGGAGACCCACAGAGGAACCCACCTGCGAAGACCTAGTGTTCATGGACTGAGAGCCCAGTCCATCTGCTTCACTGCTCAGAGCGCAGCAACACAGATGCACACTGTCTCAACTTCTATCTTTTCCTAGGTGTCTTTTCCCAGCTTGATATATTAAAACTATATTCTCCAGCTTTTCGACCCAAGCCCCTACCATTTCTCAATTCTCCTTGGCTTGACTCCATGCCCCAAAATTTCATATATGTACATATATATGTGTGTGCGTGTATATATGCACGTATATGTATATGTATATATGTACGTATACATACATGTGTGTATATATGTATATATATACACGCATATATATACAGATATATGTGTATATATACACATTATGTATTTGTTATGGCAGCCTGGGCTTATTAAGACATCCAGGTTCAAGGTTTAGGGAATAGACCCCACCTTTTGATGGAAGGAGCTGCAGAGCCACATCATAAAGGGACATAGGTAGGGGAAGGAGTGAGTAAAGAGAAATTGAGGCCTTTCCCAATCAGTTTAATACCACAGAGCCCACAGTGTAGAATTTCTGTGCGCCAGCTTTGAAATAACACAGATATTGTGGCTCTGCCATTTTCTAGCCAGTTGGCATTTGATGTGCCACCCAACCTCCCTAAGCCTCTATTTATTCATCTGCCAAATGGGAATAAAAATAGTGTCTACCTCCTAGGGCCATCATGAGAACTAAAAGAGACAACATGTTTGAATGATTGCCACCCTGTGGGTGCTCAGTAAACCTTTGCTCTTCATCATCAATACCGCTTTCACAGACCAGTAACATGGGGCTTGAAAACTGGACCTGACTTTAAATTCTGGCTCTACCATTTGTCAGCTGAGTGACCTGGAGTGTGCCAAGTGAGCCAAGTGACCTTGACTCTCTGCACCTCTATTTCCTTATCCGCAAAATGGAGAAAATAGTAAACACTACCTCCAGGGGCACTGTAGGATTCAGTATAATAATTTCTATGAGAAGTTCAGCTCAGTGGCTGGCACAGCGTTGAGTGCTTGGGAAATTGACATGGATTATGATTATCAGCATCTGTAAATAGGAATAGGAATACCCATCTCAAGGGTGGCTCTGAGGAACAACAAGGGTAATGAACCGCACAAGTGCCTTGGAAGCCAGGAAAGGCTTGTATTTATCAATATAGTTTTAGTCACACGAGACAGATACACAAATCCAGTTAGTTTAAGCAAAACAGTTGTTCTTAGCTCTTGTTACCAAAAATTCTGTGAGAAGGACAGGTGTGAGACAGGCTTCCAGCATGCCAACCCATCTAGACATTGCCTTTGACTTCATCTGCCTCTCTTTTTACTGGTCACTTTCTTTCTTCCTTATCTTCACAGAGTTGGGGGCACAGCCACAGACAGCTCAGGACTCACCTTCATGGAGGAAAATGGGCTGCCTTTGTCCAGGCCAAGGGCAAAAATCCCAGAGAAGGGCTCGATTAGCCCAGTAAGAGTCACATGACCATTTTAGCCTAATCACAGCAGTCAGAGAGTAGGATAGTATGATTGGCAGCCCCCACCAGAAGCACATATTGAAAAGAGGAGGCACAGATGCCTGGAAGGAAAGGAAGTTGTGGGATTGGTGGGGGTGTGTTCTGTGTAGATAAAACCAAAAGACCTGCTTTTGATGCAGGACAGGTGAGCCCCAAAATTGGGCTTAGCCTGGGAGGGTTCTTGGCTTTGCCTAGGTAAGAAATCAAGCTGATGGTGTCGAACAGCAACTTTTATGGAAGCGGCAGTGTACAGCAGCAGCAGAGGTACCGCTCCTTGCAAAGCAGGGCTACCCCATAGGCAGTGTGCCCAGAGTGGCAGCTCAGAGGCAGCCCTGCAGTCATATTTATACCCACTTCTCATTACATGCAAATTAGGGAGCAGTTTATGCAGACATTTCTAGGAAAAGGATGGCAACTTCTGAGTCGTTGGGTTGTTGTCATGGAAAGGGTCATAACTTCTAGGTGTTGCCATGGCAATGGTAAATTGACATGGCACACTGGTGGGTGAGTCTTGTGGAAAGCTGCTTCCGTCCCAACCCTGTTTTAGCTAGTCCTCAATTTGGTCCAGTGTCTGAGC